>SNQJ01S0052896.1:14970-43037 GCA_010110895.2 Picea sitchensis | reverse complement strand
AAAAAAAAAAAAAAAAATTAAAGTCGCCATGTGGTTTTTATTTGTGAGAAAGAACACAATGGCATTAATAGTTAATAAATGTACATTAATGAGGTATAGTTTTCTCATGCAACAATATCATCTTGAAGTTTCTTCTTGGTGGAGTTTTATTTTTAACTTTCCTAACTTGACTTAGGGTCACCATACTTGTTCCTTGATGCCATTCATTATTTTTATGCTAAAATAAATTTCTTGAATTTAGGGTGCAATGTCTATGACATTGCTTCCTATGTTTCATGGATTTTGTTGATCACCAACATGTTATCTCTTGTGCATATTATATTTTCTCTTTTATTTCTATTTGCTAATTTTTTGAATGACAAGAAGAGAAATCATGGATTGAAATATATGTTCTCTGTTGTAGGGGTTAGTCGACTAAACATTAATCGATCGACTGTCGAAGTCAGAAGTATAGGTCGGTCGAGGTCTCTATTAACTGATCGACCTAGGAAGTTAAGTAGTTACAACTTCTTGGTAATTGGATATATAGGTATAACTAGACAAGTTTGCATGAGGAAAGATAGCTCTACGAGAGATATTGTATCTATTGTTTTGTATTGACATATCATATAATCAAATGTTGTTCTTTGGGCTTCCACTACTTGTGTACATGTATTTATCTATATCTATGTGCATGTACTCTATGCTTGATTATGTAAGGAACTACTAGTAACTCTCCTCTACTTTTCCCTAGATTACAACATTGGCGCCGCTGCCTCCTTCATCCGGATGTGTGATAGTAGTAGTGGATGGGTGTGGTTTGAACTTGAAGATGGAGAAGATTGATATGGAGAGATAAGAAGCAATCAATGGCTGATCGTGGATGTTGATTATTTGTGATATTGAATATGATCAAGAATATTTTCTCGAGAGGCTTGTGGATGTTGCTCACGTGAAGATTGTAGAGAAAACTACACCTGCACAAGAATCCATAAAAATATGAGAAGATGCAGAAAAATTGCAAAAGGATGTCTTGGTCGACAATGAAAGATAAATTATGAAGTTAATTTTTGCCGAGGATGTTAAAAGAGGATCAGATGGTTCGATTGGCACACAAAATTCCTATTCGTAGACAGAGATTGGCAGTAGGATCTGAGAGATAGTTTCTTGAAATAATCAATATCATGTTAATTGATATTAGTGAAAGCGGTGAAATTTGTATTTGTTCGAATTGGTCAACTCGTCGACCTAGTCAACTTGGGATTCATGTTCGAAGTGCTGAAGTTGATTATCGACTTGGGTTTCAATCCCTTTTCGCTGCAATAATTGTTGAGTCAAATTCGTAAAATGAAGGTAGTTGACCAGAAATGAATAGCATACCCATGTCCACTGATGGAATTGACTAGAAAAGAATTGGCGTGCTTATTGTTGAAGGTCGATCAAGTTAGAAAATCAAACTGTAGAAATTTTCTTTCAAATACTGACCGACCAAAGACCATCTATGATGCAGGGATTTTTCGAGGGTTATAACTTTTGATTCAGTTCTCCGTTTGGGCTGAAATTTTACGAGGAGTTGTGTCTCAAAGAGTTCACCCCCGTTCCAATTGGAACTATCCAATTGGACATTGTTTCGACACTTTTTCAGGGCCAAATTCCTTCATATAAGGCCTCAAATTGGGGTTTTAATGTTTTTACGAGAATTTTTTTTTTTCAATTATTAATTATCTCTTAGTTTTTGAGCTTAATCAGAAAACAAAGTTGACAAATAGTGTCACGCTAGTTATCTCTTAGTTAGTGGTCAACTTTAGAGTCATGCGAGAATTTTCTAAATTTAGTTGTTTTTCTAAAAAATAGTTGTTTTTCTAAAATTAGTTGTTTTCGAAAATTCCAGATAGTAGTTATAAGGGGTTGAGCTTAAATTGTAATAGTTAGGATGGAGAAGGAATAAATGAGATTTATTTTTCCATTCTCCTATGTTTTCATGGTTTATTTGATCTTGTGAATAAATCTCTGGCTTTGTCTACATCAATCTACATGCTCATAGAGGGTTGAATGGACTCTATAGAAGTATGAGTCGATGGGTATGTCAAATTGAATTCTCAGCATAAAGTTGCCCGAGAAATGTCGATGGAAGGTTGATACCATTCAAAACTTCGGCTGGCCTAAAGAAGCCTCATATCTTGTGCAAAAATGATAAATCATTGAAGTTGACATAGTGAAAATAGTAAGGAAATGTGTTGAATTCGACCATGACTGCCCAGAACCATCGACCAAGTATGAAAAATCCATCCATGACTTCCATGGCTATAATGATCACTAGCATGATAAATTCACATAGGCGTTGTCAGATGGAGGTGACATCAATTTAGTAGATTGGTGATTTAATTACCTACAACATTTTTTGGTCGACCCTGTCACCTTCATCGATTTATCGACCTGGTTGACTTTCTGGAAGAAAAATCGACTAATGAGCGATCGTTTGATTGCCTCAACCAAATATTCGAATAAGATTTTGAGATTTTTGGGTACGAGATGATTGATGTCAGTCAATCCAATGTAGTAAAGATGACTGACTTAGTGTTCTGTTACAATCAATGTCAAAGTCGACTTGTGGCATGAATCAACTTGATTTATGCATGTTTATTGTTCAAGATGATCATGGAACATGAATGTTGTGCTCACGAACTTGATTGAAGAAAACCTTAGAGCAACCCACAAAGGAGAAGTGATGAAGGAGCATCAAGCCCCCCCAAGTCAAATTTGATTTTCCAAATCTTCTAGAAGTCGACGTGGCCATGAGGATGATATTTCCTCTACAATTGATTGAATTTATTTGTAACTATTGTGTTAAGCAGATTTTGAGGGCTTGGTGAGTGAAATTAGTGAACTGTTGAGGATAGATTAGAAATGATTTCATGATTTGATCCTTGTATGTTTTCTATTTATTGTAAGCCACTATGCTTAGTAAGAAATCCCTGCACAATGTAAAACCAGGCGAGAGTGTGATTAGGCCGACTAAGGCTGTATGTTTGTAATCGAGATCGATATGTAATATAATTATGTGTATCGTTTGTATATGTTGGTATGTTTATGTTATGATTTCTGTGTGAATTAGGATCCAGATGTGCACACTCACTAGAGGAGAGATTGATCATCGATCATGGAATGGATTGACAACAATCCTATAGTCAAACAATATTGTGTAACTCTTGTGACTATCACTGGATCATCTGGGATTGGATGAGATCAATGGTTGTATTTCATTTCAGGCCAAGAAAGAGCGAGGGTGTTAAACCAGAGGTGACCCCCGAAACAAATCACATCGTTGATCATGTGTCCACTTGTTAAGAGGACGATCATTTCATCCCCTCACTTCCTTGGGATTGTGGAAAGGACTTTGTCCACCAAAAACACCAGAACCATCCATTGTCAATGACTAAATAAGTTGTGACCATCGATCTTGATAAGCGATTAATCACTCCAAGGGATTATCTCTTGACCACCACCTATGGTCATATGGAACATATGGGTGAAGGTGACGTTGTTGCGATGATATGGAAACTGTTGCCATCCATTATGTGGGCCCATAACCCACAGGTCCTGGGATCAGGATCAATGGAAAATAGAAACAAAGGACCCCTATATTTTGTTTTCATCAAGTGGTATCAGAGGAGGGAAATACTTCCTGTGTCTTGGAGAATTGAAAACAAATTCCAACTGCGATTGAGTAGAAGTTGTTGGGAAATTCCACAATTGTGGTTATGGGTAGAATTTTCTAGGAGAGTGAGCAGCATTCAATAAACCAGAGGAGCATAGGAAGCTTGAAAGGTTCAAGAGGAGGTGAACCTGCGATACCAAAAGGCCGATCCAAAGGAGGAGAGTCGGTGAGGTGTCAGTGGATGCTTTGTTGCAGCTCACTATAGAGCGTAAGGACAAGCTCAGTGATACATGAAGATAAATGAGACGAGATGCAACAATAAGGGACACATGATCAAGATATCATGGAAATTTTGTACCTTGGGAGTCTGATGGAGGAGCATCAACCACCCCAAGTAAAATTCGATTTTACAAATATTCCATAAGTTGACGTGGCCATGAGGATGATGTTTTCTCTATAATTGATTAAATTTGTTTGTAAATGTTGTGTTAAGCATATTTTGAGGGATTGGTGAGTGATATTAGCAAACTGTTAAAGATAGATCAGATCTGATTTCATGATCCGATCCTTGTATTTTTTCTATTTATTGTAAGCCTGCACACTTATTAAGAAATCCTTTCACAATGTAAAACCATGCAAGAGTGTGATCAGACCCACTGAGGACGCATGTTTGTAATCGAGCTCAATTTGTAATATAAGTTTGTGTATCATTTGTATATCTTGGTGTGTTTATGTTATGAGTTCTGTGTGAATTGGGATCCATATGTGAACACTCAGTAGAGGAGAGATTGATCATTGATCATGGAACATATCGATGACAATCCCATAGTCAAACGATATTGTGTAACTCCTTGGCTATCGTTGGATCATCTGGGCTTGGATGAGATTAATGGTTATATTTCATTTTGGTCCAAGAAGGAGTGAGGGTGTTAAACTAGAGTTGACCCCTGAAACAACTCATGCCATTGATCGTGTCTCCATGTGTCGAGAGGACGATCATTTCGTCCCCCCATAGGCTTGGGAATGTGGAAATTCCTTGGCCCCCAAAAGAATCGGAGTCTTCCATTTTCAACGACTAAATAAGTTGTGACTGCCGATATTGATAAGCGATTAAGTGCTCCAAGGGATTATCCATTTTCCACCACCTATGGTTGTATGGAACCTATGGGTGAAGGTGACGTTGCTGCGATGATATGGACACTATTATAGTCCATTATATGGGCCCATAACCCACAGGTCTCAGGATCAAGGTCATTGGAAACTAGAAATGAAGGACCCCCAGATTTCATTTTCATCAAGAAGAATGCCTGCACAAGAATGAAAATTAACCAGAATGTTCCTCACTATTTATGATAGATGTAAAGATGGCTGATGGACATGAAGATTTGATCAAATGTAAATATTTGCAACTTGACTTAAAAAGGAAATTATACCATAATTTGTGTTACTAAAGCACAAATGTCTTCGAGAGGAAATCAAATGTATAAGTAGTCAACTGACATCAAAATATTGGAAGGGGACAAGAGACAAAATAAAAGAGAGGAGATTCATAACCCGTGGAACATTCAAAAGTTAGATAGAAAAATAGTCAGAGAGAATCAACCTAATAGAGCGCATGAGCAGTCTGAGTTTGAAAGAGATTGACCAGAGCTGGCAATAACAATAGCCACATCGATCCCTGACAGAAGTAATGAAGAAAAGTAGATAGAGGTCAGCATGGGCTCCCATCAACTCGAAGATAAACCTGAAAGCATGGATTACGAAGAGTTAGGACCGATGATATACACTCCTCTTGTTCAAACAACCAACCCTCGAATAAGAGAATTCCTCCAGCAAAGGCATCAGATCGATAAACAATCCACAAGATTATGGTATAAAAATGATGAGCATGGAAACCTATGAGACACGCTCATTGCTGAACCAGAAATAAATGAAGTCGAAAACATGCTCATTTAAATCAAGGATCTCACCAACTCTGCCCCCCTGCTAAATCTAATACCAAGAGAACAAATTAATTTAGTAAATTATAGTTGTGAACCGACACAACCATTGGAGCGAAGTTTAGTAGAATACAAAGACCAAAGTTGTCAGACTGGAGAAGTACTTTCTATAGTCAACAAGAAGAATTTATTTCTTGAATTTCATTCAATAGAAGACCAATCGACAAATGAAGCGATGCATCAACCCCCGAATGAAACTTTGACATCTCAGTCGAAACTCGTACTAAGTAAAAAAGTTATTGTTTCTAAGAAGAAAATAATAATGGGGCTCAATAATATCCCCCTTTATTAAGGAGACAAATATACAAGAAGAAATTGGTTTATATGCAAAAAATTATGGGAAGTAGAAGGCATATTAGATGAACAAAAGCATATGGCACAATTCGGTGCTGCTCTTCGAAACTGTGCTCTAACATGGTTCATGAATTTCACAGAAAATCATAACTAGTCAAAATCATAAATAAAGAGCATCGTTTTATCATTCTTCAAGGTCCAATATGTTACACACTTAGTTTCACAAAAACTAAAATAAATAAAGCAACGACCAGGCGAGTCAGTCCACGAATATGACAAATGATTCAAATATCTACTTAGACAAATCCCATCGACAATTGACCAAAATATACTAGTAGAATGATACGTAGCCGGATTGATACAATGAATTAGAACACAATTATGACTCTATGAGATAACCTCATGTGAAGATGCACTACATAAAGTGCAAAGTGTTGAGTCAGATGATGCCAACCCATTGACTTCCTTGTCGATAGAAAAAATAGAATATCTACAAAAAACCATTAAAACTCTGTTGTTAAGAAGAAGTGAGGTGTGGTGTACCACATGCTGCAAAGACAGTCACACCAAAGATACTTGCATCCTCAACAATCAAGTACCAGGAGCAAGGGATGCACAGCGAGTGCAAGAAGAAACATATTGGAACATATGTGAAAATTTGACCGACCATACTGTACAAGATTTCCCACACAACTTGAAAAATACCAAGTGGTTCCATATTTGTGAAATGCATAGTCATAAAACATATGAGTGCCAACTAAATGCACAAAATAGAAATATAGACACAGTCTATTGCACCAAAGAAACCAATCAAAATAATGACTACGGGAGAAAAACTAATTACTATGGTCAAGGTCATGGTCGAGGCAGTCGCGGTCGAGCTGGATTCCAAGGTCAAGGTTGAGGTCGAGGTCAGGGCTGACCCTACTATTACAATTATTGGAAAGACAACCACATTAGCCCCGAATTCCCGATAAAAGACTGGGTCGACTTGAAATTTAGTAACATTTGTGGTGTTGGTGATCATTCTCTGGAAGACTCCAATAGTACTTGATAAGATCGTGACCAACAAGAATGTAAACCTCCTACCATGGATGATTTTAAGGATGGAAAATTATTTTAACATGTAGAAACATTGGCGAATCTTCCTAATCCTTCATATGACAACTATAAAATGTTTGGTGATATTTTTGTAAAAATATTCAAATTTCTAATGATTTTATATAGTTTGTATAAAATTTTGGCGATTTTTTGAGGTTAATTTTTTTTATGCTTTAGAATTTGGGCGAATCATTTTTAGAATAGAGAATATTTTTTTGGGAAAACCCATGGAAAATTATCCCATGAGCGAAATTTATCCGCTACAATCATCATTGCCTCCTACACACAATCTCCAAAGAAGAAGTGTTAAATTAAAAGAACTCACATGTCGTTACTAGATCGAGCGTAGGTCGAGATAATATTCCCTTACATGATCGAAAACTAGGGAAGTCTAGTCAGTTTCCAAATCCAGACTAAGAAGAACCGATTATGAGGGAAGCACTTAAATTATTTAGAAATTATAACCAAGACCAAAAAAACAAAGGAAGACAAAATGAAGATACTATAGAAGAATTCCTACAACTATTTAATGAAAAATAGTCAGTCAGTTGATTGCTAGATTTGCTCAATATATTAAGAGAATATAGATAAGGAAAAAGGCCATCCAAAGATTTCAGGAAACTCTATTGTAAGAATAAAGATTATGACTCACGAGTTGACTTGGAAATCAATGAAGTATTTATCAATCAGGTAGTCATCAAATTTGGATCTCAATTCAATATATTACCTCGAGAAACATGGATAATACTGGGTCAACTTGCATTAGCACCGACTTTGAATTACCTCAAGCTTTTAGATCAAAGACTGATAAAGCCCATTGGTATACTTAGAAATGTCAAAACTTAAATTATGGGTATACCGACTCAAGTCAACTTCAAAGTAATCGTCCTATTCGAGGGAATGTTGACATATCCAACATTCATTGGTTGGCCATGGGGATGAAAAATGAAAGAAAATATCTCCCTCGAAAATGACAGAATCAATTTAAAAGGGAATGGAAGAAAAAAAAATTTCCTCTGGACCCTAATGAAGGGAAACCTTTGAGTGATTCATTGGACAAAGAACATGAAGCACAGTTTATGTACCAAATAATCAATGAACAAAAAGATTATGTTGAACCAAACACATAGGGATGAATATCAACAGAATCTCCCCTGTCGGTTTGACACAATTTTGACTCAACTTTATACAACTAGTAGATCGAAAATTATGAGGCACACTCAAAAGATTATTGGACCATTGAAGCCATCCCAATTAAATGGTCCAGAACATCCTATTCAATTCAAGCAGTACCTATAGTGTATGAAAAAATGATTCAACAAACTCCTACACTTATTCTGACTGACAACACAATGAAAAATTCGCTAAGCTATAATGAACGAAACATCCCATTGATGCATGTCGAAGAAGTTTCTAAATCCATCGGAGAACAAGGCAGAACTCAAATCTTGGTGGAAGCCTTCAGAGGCCAAGCTGCAAGATGGTGGGAAACACATTCCCCAAGACTACAAACATGGACAATTGTATCAACTTACTTTGTAGAACGCTTTGGGGAAAATAAACTATCCAAAGCAGATGACGACCCTATCTTTAAGGTTGGGTATGACCTGGTCGAGCATATCCACCGTTTTGAGGATGAATGGCCTAGAATAGGATATATAGATGAAAGGGTATGGCCATGCATGTTTCCAAGCACAGTAGACAAAATACCAAATAAATGGTACAAAATTGAAGAAGCATGTGGCCATAAATTCAATTGGACTAACATTAAAGAAAATTTTATCAAATAATTTGAATTTATTATGGAGGAGGAACATCTAAGAGAAGCAACAAAACATATCATATTTTTTTTAGAAAACCCGACTCCAACTACATAGAAGGAAAAAGGGAATGTGACAGTTGGTCTAGGCTTGACATCGAATTGGAATCTTGTTTGAAAGAAAATAATGAAATTACGACAACACGAAGAATCAACATGGAGAATACAAGTTGTTCGGACCAGAGATTTTGATGGAAAAGTGATAACTCAACGTTGAAAAACAATGTAAAATTAGTTCTAAATATATCTAAGGAAGAAAAATAATATCATGAACAACTCGACTTCCCGGACAACTTCACTAGAATCAAAGAAGGGGAACATTATATCGACGAAGAAAAATCACCAGAGTGGATGGATGCTGAAATCGAAATTAAAGAATTCAACATATCAAATGACGATCAACCAAAAAATTGTACGAGTATGTGACTATTGGTCGGAAAAACATAAAATTGACATAGTAGACTTACTAACAGAATACCAAGATGTGTTTTCCTGAGATTACAAAGATTTAAGAGGACTTGTAGCATAAATGGGAGAAATGAAGATCAAACTCATTCTGAGGGAAAATCCGATTAAAAAATGTTCATACAAATTAGCCCACAAATCTAAGCCGATTGTTCAAAAAGAAATTGAGGGAATGCTAGAATCAGGTATCATCTACCCAATCGACAAAGAATAATGGGCAAGCCCTATGGTGGTACAACTGAAGAATCATGACCCCAAGAAGTTAGGAATTCGTGTCGATTTCATAGGTCTGAACAAACTAAATTTAAGTTAGGAATTCGTGTCGATTTCATAGACAGAGTTTTAGGATACATTCAAGTTTGTATAGTTAAAGAATATCAATTGAAGATGACATTTTTTTTTGAATATGGATCCTTCACTTATAGGCTAGTGCCATTCGGGCTAAATAATGCCCCAACAATATTTTCAAGAATATTAGTAAAATCATTTCAAGAATACATCTACAAGACAATGGTTGTCTAATTCAATTATTGGACTATATAAAACCTATTCAAAAACCACATAAAATGGCTTAGATTAATGTTGGAGTGTTGCAAAAAAATCTAATTGTCCCCCAATATTAAGAAGTGCATATTTTCCACACCAATTGGCATCCTATTAGGTCATGTGGTATGCAAAGACGACGTAAAAGTCGACATGGAAAAGATCAAAATCATTCTCGACTTGAAGCTGTCAGTAAGTTAGAAACAAATTAAAATCTTCCTTGTACACACTGGATACTACAAAAAATTTATATGCCATGATTCAGATATCACATTCCCAATGGATGAGTTTCTCCAGAAATAAATTGAGTTCATATAGAGTGGAGTTTGCCAGGAATAATTCAAATTCTTAAAGAAGAAATTGGTTGATTCTCCCATATCCAAATTTCCCGACTGGTTGAGAAGGTTTCACATCCATTTCGATGCTATGAACGTTGTTGTCGGTTGGTTCTAGTGCAACCATATGATGACATAGTTGACCATCCAAACACGTATGGCAGTTGAAAATTGAACAAAGCAGAGAGGAACTATTTGACCACATAAAGGGAAGCTTTGTTGATGATATTCACATTAAAAAGTTTTCGAAATTACCTACTCACCAACCCTTTCACATTCTTTATAGGTCACCATACATTAAAATATCTAGTTAATAAACCGATTCATGAAGGAAATATTTTCCGTTGGTTGCTATCATTCCAGGAGTTTGAATTTGACATAATCATTCAACCTGGGAAAAAGAACGTCTGACCTAACCCTCTATCTCGGCTTGAAATAGGAGAAGACCTAATAGGCATAGACCAAAACCTCCCAAACGCACATCTATTTTGAGTCGAAAATTCTCCAAAATATCTAAAGGATATAGCAAAAATTTTGGAAGACATAAAGGATCTAGAGGATCTCCCAACAAATAAAAATAATGTGCTAGCCCTAAAAGCAACACCATTCACCATTATAAATGGATATCTATACAAAATGGGACCCGATGATATCCTAAGGATATGCACTCTAGAGCATGAAAGAGAAGACATTATCAATGAGGCTCACACAGGGCCAACTGGGGTCCACTTCCAGGTCGACACGACAGCTCAGAAGATACTTTAGGTGAGTCTTTGGTGGAAGAATTTACATAAATATTGTCAGGATCAGGTTAGGAAGTGTGATAGTTGTCAAAGGCTAGGACCATTGATAGTGTGATAGTGCATTAGGACCGTTGATCTCAAATCAATAAGAATCGTTCATATTTGGAGAAGGTAAGAAAGGAATATCACCCAAAGTCCTGAAGTAATTGTGGACCATTGATATCAAATCAACGAGGACCGTAGATCTTTGAAATAATTCCGTTATTTGACCATTCAGGGAAATTGAGACCTTCAACATCTAAACTCTCAAAGCCTGAAGTCTCAGAGACACATGGCACTCATACGTCAGGACACATGGTATTCATTTCAGGCCACCACGTCACTTCAGGCTCATACTACTCCGGGAATTATATAAACTTTTCATCTAAGGGCTCTCGACCTTCGAAATGATGAAGTGATAAGAGACTACCACGACACCTTAGGAAAAGGTCACTCCAAGAGATATTCATGCTTCGCGTTGAAAATCTCTCGAGCTCTAAGAAATTGGTGCCATTGCTAAATCAGATAAGGGGAGTTATAATATGGCAGATGGATAGAACTTTAGCAGGGGTGCTAAAGTAGCAGGGTCACTCGGATCACAGATTGTGACAAGATCAACGACCACACTTCATTGCGGGGATAGAAACTGCCTGAAGTTTAACATCCTTGAGTGGTCCCGCAATCGAAAACATGGTATTTTTGGAGAGGTACATGGCAACTTGTGGTGGATTGCGGGGGTCAGAGCAGTGTGGACCCAAACTGCCTTTGAAAACTTCTGCAATCATGTGCTTTTATCATGTCTAATCTGAGAGCAACGCGTGGAAATCAACTGGGTGTTAAGTTAGATCGTCAAAGGAAAGTCCCGATGAGAAGCAGAATGGTATTAGAACACGACCAGTTCATCACAGAGAAAACAAGAATGTCGAAGACTCCAGGAAAAACACCGAGAGACCTACCTCTTCCTCAAACAACTGATGTGAAGAAGCTACCAGATACAACCAATTATCCTCTAGTGGCCCCAAACAGTGTGCATGCACGACAATAATCATTGCATAAATCAGTTTTGTCATTGCTAGTATTTTTCGACCACCCA
Organism: Picea sitchensis; assembly: GCA_010110895.2. Lineage (NCBI taxonomy): Eukaryota > Viridiplantae > Streptophyta > Pinopsida > Pinales > Pinaceae > Picea > Picea sitchensis. The sequence continues at coordinate 30,968 of SNQJ01S0052896.1, read as the reverse complement.
ATTCGTTCTAGCACATGCATCAGTCTAGTTTCCTCGCTAGTGGTAGCTTTTAATGATTCAGTTCAAGACTCTTTTAGTTTAAAAACACAATAAGTGGTCTTCTGTGTTTGTTAAGAAATGCTCTTTTGATTAAGTCAAGCATGAAGTATACATTGTTGTACTCCAGCTGTGTTTTAGTCAAGTTAACAAGTTGTTCTAAAACTTTTAATGTAGAGTTAAGACTCAGTCCCAGAGGAAGGAGAGCCTTTGCAACTCTTATAAATATGCAGTTTATGTATGTTTTGATGGTCTAAGTTTTTGGGAAAGGATAGAAATACATTAGACTAGTTGGACCCATTCTATGCATGGATTAAATCTCTCTACATGGTGAACAAACTCTTGATGACAGTGTTTCATTCAAATCTTCATGTTTTTTCATCTTATCTTGAATGCAGTTTTTGATTTGTGCAAAGTACATTTCATTTCCTTCGGCTATTGTATAACTTGTCTTTATTGATATGCAACCTGTGAAAACAACTAATGCTTGCTGAATATTTGTTTTTATTGCAATCTGAAGGAGTAATTGTTTTTTTGATACATGTTTAATGTCTTGAAATGATATTTTAAGTATTGGACTTCCTGCAATAGATTATTCATTGAGCAATTTGGTATTTCCATTTGTTTTCTATTATTTCACTTGTCTATCATTAGTGTGCCACCAGCCAAGGAGGACCCTCATCCATATCATTTTTCCAACCCAACCATGCTCCTATCTTGGTAGAACCAACCCTCTAACTGACCAACAAAAATTAAAAATCAGCCATTCTAAAACTTGAGGTGGCCTAACTTTTCCCTTTAGCAATCAGGGGCAAAATTGAAGACCAACAAGTACGAATCTTTCGGCGTCTTGCAAATGTCGTAGTATGCTATCATGACACTCATCTGGCACCATGGGCATAGATGTCATGAATATTTAATGATCATATGTATATGTATATTGAGGGTGTCATCCCCAATTTTGTACTATAAACATCATATTTTTTGAAATATATATAAAAACATGGTTCTTCGGCTTAACTTATGTTACAATGTGTAAATTGATGAAAATGTTTTCTTTTATTTAGTTATGTGACAAATGCCAATGTAAAACAAAATTTTCATATGCATCAGATACATAATTATAATTTCTAGGTATGTGATGATAAGTAATAAAATCAAATTTTCATTCCAAAAGTAGTACCTGTAGGAATCGTTGGAGTAAAGTAGGGTCATGCACATGGTAATTGTCATTCAACTGACATTCTACTAACTGGGAGTCTAGGAGAACCTCTAAAGAGAGAATACCATGTGAAATGGAATCATGCAAAAGTTCTATAACAACGCTATATTCGACCACATTTTTCGTGGATGGCCCTAGGCATATTCCACTTGAAGACACCAGTAGACCCTCGAGTGAGTAAACAATCCAAGCGATGGAAGCCAAGTTCTATGTATGATGACTAGCCCCGTCTACAAATCCTAAGTAGAATGAAGACTTCGTTGACATCTTCCAACCAAGGGAAAACTCGATAATCAAGTTGAAGATAAAAATAAAGGGAAAATATATATACACTAAATTACATTAGTATAAAAAGAGTTGCACTCAAACTTGGGGCTCAAGAATAATATATTTTCAAATAGATCCCATTCCTGGGATCGACCAACATGTTCCCTTCATAATCTTCTAATTCATAGGCTCCTTTTTATAATACACGTCGCACGATATAGGGATCGTGCCACAAGGATTTGAACTTGCCTACCCCCAGTGGTTCTTTGGCTTGATTAGATATAAAGACCAAGTCACCCTCAACATACTGCCGAGGACAGACAGACTTATCGTATTGGACATTGACATGTATTTTGTTTGCTTTGATAGTTGTAGAGGCATCTTGACGTTTCTCATCTAGACTCTCTAGGTGCACAAGGTGTTTTTTGAGATCGAAAGTATTAGGTAGGAGCACAATTTCCAATATAAGTGAAGGGATCTCGCATTCGATAGGTAAGTTTGACTCCACATCGTGTACTAACTGGAAAGGAGAAAAAATAGTGGAAGTCTTGATTGAGGTTCGGTATGCCCAAAGTGTTGGATACAACATGATATGCTATCAGATTTTCTCTGGCTGACAGTTTTCTGCAAAATGGTCTTGAGAGACTTGTTCACGACCTCTACTTGTCCATTTTCCCGGGGTAGTAAGGGTAAGAATGACCATGCTTAAACCCTAGTTTAGATGCTATTTCTTCCATCATTTCATTATGAAAGTGACTTCCATGACCAGTGACAATCTCACTCGATATTCCAAACATCGATATAATTTGATTGAATATGATGAAGGTGATAGTATTCCCATTAGATTTAACTATAGGAATGGCCTCAACCCACTTAGTAAAGTAGTCTATGACCATGTAATGTGTTGAGTCGCCCTAGCCAAAGTTGGGTTTCAATCCACAAAGTCCACCCCCACTTGGTGAAGGGACCAACGATAATGAATGTACGGAGAGGGGATGGATATGAATGCATTTTTTGAGTGAACACCTAGCAGGGGTGACACTTCTTAACCACTTCAACACAATATTTAAGGATAGATGCCAAAAAATAACCAGCTCACAAAATATTTTGGGTCGTCACAAGCCCGGATAGATGGCCACCATAAGCCCCACTGTGACAATTGTTTATAAAAGACTCGACTTCTTCATGAGTTAAACAATGATGCAGGATATTTTCCACTCCTCGATGATACAACGTGTCACCGACGATAAGGTATTTCTTAGCTTGGTATCATATATGTCATCGATCTTCTCACGAGAGATGCCAAGGGAACTTCAAAGTTTGAAGATAGAGAAAAATATCTCCATACCAGGGGTTTGACGATGAGACAAGGGAAATGTGTTCATCCACAAATGAATCAACATGAATAACATCCTCATCTAACCGAGGGAAGTTGGATAACAACTCTCCAAAAACTAGTGATAGTTTGGACTTCCCAGAAGCAAAATCGAGATCAAACTCTTGTAGAATGCCAATACATTTATTGTACTTTCCCCCTATGATATGCCTCATAAGGACGTATTGAAATGGATTGACATCGACTAACACAATAGTTTTTCAAAGAAATACACAATGTCGTAATCATTTGACTACGTGAACAACAACCAAAGATAGCTTTTCAACATGAGAATATTTGAGTTTAGGGCCGTCTAAGTTTTGACTAAGATAGTAAATGACGTGCTCACATAGCTCATAATCCTCCTAAACCAACACCATACCAAGAGTCTCTTCGGACACAGAGACATAAAGTAAGTAATCCCTACTGTATTCTAGAGACTTCAATAGAGGCATTGATACCAAGTCTTTCTTCAAAGCATCGAAGGATTCCTGGGCTTGCTCTTCCCAAATAAAAGGTCTGTCCTTCTTCAAGAGACACATGAAACCCTTAGTAATATTGGCATATTTCACTATAAACCATCTTAAAAATTTATCTTTCCCCTGTAAACCTTGAAGTTAGAGAACAATGTGTAGGGGAGGAAATCGAAGTATTGCCTCAACCTTTAACGGATCTACCATGGTCCTATTTTTAGAGACTAAAAATCCTAGAGGATGATCTGACCTAATGCAAATGATGCATTTATGAGGGTTCAACCAAATCCGATAATGGTGACATTTTTCAAAGACTAGCCGAAGGTACTTAGGGTTACCACTCTCTTACGGGAGTGAGCATCAAGATAGTCAAGATAGGATTCGACTATATGCTTAAGATCGTGAAATGAAAAGGTCATGGCACATTGGAAGGTTGCTTTGACGTTTTTAAGGCCGAAAGGAATCTTTCAGTATGCGAAATTACCCCAAGGGAAAATAAATGTCATCTTGTGTTGGTCCTCGGGTTTAATATGAATTTGGTTATACCCTGATAATCCGTTCATGAAAGAAAAAACTTCACTTCCCACACACTCATAGAGAATCTGATCGATGAAGGGTGTCAAGAAGTTGTCTTTAGGACAAGATTTGTTCAGGTAATAAAAATCCATTCATATGTGGATGGTTCCTTGCTTTTTATTCACAGGAATGGGATTGGATACCCATTCATTCAAGGGAACTGGGTAGATAAAGCCAACATTAAGCAGTTTTTCTACCTCTGCCTTAATAGCAGGGGCCTTTTGGGGATTGAAAACTCTAAGATGTTTTCGAAAAGGATTAGCATCCGGGTAAGTTTTAATCTCATGTTCGACAATTCGAGGGTCGATTCCTGACATCTCTTCATATGACCAAGAAAAGACATCTCGAAATTCCTTGAAGAGTTCTGTGTAGATAAGAATTTCTTCTGGCAAACAACCAACACCGATGTATAAACTTTCAATCTTTTCAGGGATACAAGAGATATCGATCGTGACGGTAGGGGATATACTCACCATGTTGACTTCAACATAAATTCCATGCGTATCAAGTGGAACTATGGTGTCACCAACTATCTCGCTCAAAGTAGATCTAAAATCATCTTGCTTGATTCTGGCAAGCTCTGGGAGGAAATAAGAGCAATGATGCATATCATCCCAAGGTTTTTCAGAACCATTCATGGCTTCAATGATAGCTTCATCCAAAGGAAAAGTCTCATTGAGGCAGTCATGTGAGCAAGATGATGAAGTGGTCCATACGGGCTCCAGAAGAGGATCCTCCTCATCTGTCTGTGATGTAACATGACCCATATCGGTGGAAGAGTCAAGAACAAATTGATACACAATCTATGATGCCGATAGTGACATGGCCATTCCAGAATGTAACTGACCTTCACAAGACGTCGTCAAGGAAGGTAGGGTCCAAGGATTATTAAAAGAGGAAGTGCAGAAAGGAACAAACCTCTATGATGAAATGAGCCTACTGGACATGGCATATATATGGTGAGCTAGTGCCATGAAGTCGAAGGTACCCATAAGGGATGAATACATTCTGACACAGATATTCTCAGTTGTCGGCTGAGAATTGTCAATCACGGGGATCGATGGTCCAACAAATGCATTGGGGCTAGCGTGCGCAATGGAAAATTGGTCGATCGTCATGATCTTCCCATCATGAGGAAAAAAAAGAGTATAGAAAATGAACGATACGATTGTAGTCATAACGTAAGTCTAATTGCGTCCTAGTAACAAGTTATAGCTGAGGGGTACATCAACCACCTTGACATCCATCTCCACCATCTTCCCACCTAACTGGATCAGAAAGGCAGGAAGAATATCGTGGGGGAGGAAGAAACGATCATCAAAAGTAGTCAACATGGTCGGAGACTGAGAAAAGGTCGGAGAATCGAGGGCTTTCCAATAGACCAGGGACATCACACATGTTGCATCGCCTTCATCGACAACAATATGCTTGATGGTATACTTCGAGTAACCCAAGTGGATTTGGAATTCCACATGGTAAGGAAAGAGAGGCTTCACAACTGTGATGTCAAACTTGATAACTTTCGAGCCACAAAGATATAGGGCTCCTAATGTAGATAACAAGGCATTCCTCTGTCAAGGACACATCTGGAGTATCTCCAGAGCCTACATCGCACAAGGGGTTTGACCCAGGTCCTCAACAATAGATTAATTCTGGGCGGCTTTGGAATTAGGATTATGGGTAGAGCTCTTGAGTAATCCTTCCAAAATATGAGGTTGGGGCTATATTTTTTTGATCTGTAAGGGAATCTCCGAAAGAGGGGGAGACTCTAGACTAGGTACAGTCTATGGAGAACTGTAATCGAGAGACCAAGTGGCTATATTAACCTCAAATTTAACCATATTGATGCATAAATAGCCACCGTCTTGCGTCAGTGGGTTTTGACTCCCACTCACCACATTTCCAGCATATGAGGAGCTCGAGGCCATGCGTTGGTTATGTGGAAAAGGATTAGTAAGGATGGTGGGTGGTAGAGATAAAATCCTTGTAGATTCCCCAGGTTTGGGGCATAAATGGGTAAGGTGATCGTATGTAGAAAGATTATAGGGAAAATTCACCTTGTTCCTTTCTTTCTTACCCTCACCAACATTATTATTCATCTTCTCATTATTACCATTTTCCTTGGGTTTATTATTATTCTTCCCACCCTTACGATTATTATTACATCCTTTCTTTTTATTCCTGCTTAGTTCCTAGCTACCATTTGGGTAGTCAATGATTGCATAGAATGTACATCCATCGACTAAGTGGTATTGGAGGACACAGATGAAGGTGTCCCTCCTACAAAGTGGTTTAGAGACAACTATTTCAAATGGCTTATCACCGAGTCTGTGGATTTCACATTGGAGGAGCCTAAAATTCCATCGGCATAAGGCCCATGATTTTTTCTAGGGTCATAATTTGACCACGATGCATCTGGAAGAATCTCATATAACATCCTAGACTGAGCATATATAAGATCTAACTATTGGGATTTGAAAATCCCTTCTTCCTCAAATGTAACCCCGTATGTAGAAATATCCTTCAAAATTTAAGGTTGTAGAGACTTAAGGAACCACTCTAGTAAGAAATCTGAGGTTATGCAGGTCTTGATCAACCTCTTCCATTTATGCCACTCTAGATGTGATCGAGATATGAGTGGATTTGTCTTGGCGTAAGTTCGACATAAATTCTAAGCCAACATCGTAACAAACCGACAATTGGAAGTGGTTGAGGAATACTAAGACCATTTGAATAAAGGTTGTGTATGACCCCCTAGGTAGCTCAATATACCATTTTGTGGCAAGCCCCATAAGGGTGCGTTGAAACAATCTTAACTGAATAGAATCGTCTTTAAGGGAATCCAAAGAGCACCAAAGGTGAAAAGTAGTAACATGATTAGCAGGATCTTCACCAGTATTGCCTTCGAATTTTGGAATATCTGAAGGAAGCTTGGTGGGAACGAGGGGCCATGTTAGATCATGACACACAATATCATTCATTAACTTATACAAGTCTGGTAGATTGAACATGGCCAGAAAAGGGATACGGGGTTGCGACATCTGGCCCCAAGCTCCCTCAAAAGATTATTGTTGGGGAATCACATCCCATCCAGGGTTATGGTAAGCACCATGGCCCTATCTAGGATTGTAAGACCCTCCTTCAGACTGATTCATAAAGGGTTGGTTGGGAACCATTCCAGTAGGAATGTTCTGATGAGGCTTGTAAAAACTCCCCCTAGCTAGAGTGGCTCCAGGTTGGGGGTTGCCCAAGGTAAGAAACTGAACTCCCCTGGGTGTGAATCAGGAGGATAAAGGTGGATTATTCATGCCAAACATGTTGTTCATAAACGGTACAGAGGAGGTGGGTATAAAGGACAAATCATAATCAGTATCTTGTCCGCTAGGTTGGTTACTCCATCCAAAAGTAACAAGATTAGACCTGGGGTTAACAAGAGGAAAGCCTCCAACAGTAGGAGTTCTTCGAGGGATATGAGTACCACCAAACGAGAATGGATTATGTGGAGGAGTTGTTCCCCCAAGTCTAATGCTAGTATTCGTACGAGCTGCTGGGATGGAGTTTGAAAATTACGATGTGAATTTTGGCATACCATAGGAAAAAGGACTAGAGGCCATAGGGATGGACTGAACATTATATCCTAGTGAGTGAAAAAGAGACCCAAAAGGGTTCATGGATATAGGTTGGGTATTCACTATAGGATGGGCAAAGGTGATGATAAGCACCTATGACACTACAACCATTGTGGTTGAAGGTGTCGAAGGGGTACTGTTAACTATAGTAGGTGTGGGAGTCGAAGAAACCCCAATATATTTTTGACTCGATTCAATACTCATCCTTGTATGATCACAAGTCTGATAAGTGGAGGTGTGTGTACCATGTTTGATAACTTTATGCCTTTTAGAAGGAAAAGACTCAAATGTGGTGGTAACTGTAACAAGCGACAAGACCTGCAGGGAAGTTGGTCTGGATCCACGATGAATCAAGAATATTGATATAAAAACCAAATCCTAAGGCCAACTAGTAATCAAAGAGCACACCAAAAATAATCAAATGACCAATATGCACACAAACAGGATAAAGTGGATGAAAGGGGCCTCCCTATCTAAAGTAGGCATGCATCTCCCAAGAGGGGGTTGAGACTCCTTTGCTAAATATCGAAGGTATAAAAATAAATTATAAGGGCCCTCGTGGGATTAACAACCAGTAGATCGGATCCCCCTGGAGAGGTAATCCTCCATAAAAATTTTGTGTTGTTTGACCCTTATCTGACCCAGGGTACCTGTAGAATAACCCTTGCAAGTAACCTATGTGGTACCTATTTCAAGCAACTAAGCAACCACGATATAACCGATGCACATGCAAATAGTTGTAAGACAGGTCCACCATATGGGTAGGGTAACAAAGCATGAAACCTTGAAATCACCACCTCTCATAGAGGTAAAGGTACTAGAAACATCCCCATATATGAATAGATCCCCAGAAATATATCCAACGCTAAGAAGGTATTGGGGGGGGTATCCCTTCAACCAACTTCATGCAACCTCGTGCTTAACTCCAGTGTAAGTGTAGCCTCCTGATATTACTGATTATATAATGGATTTCTCCACTCCCTTAGTTAGACACATATGTTGATTTAATATCCTTGGAGAAGTTTACTCACAAAATCCTATTCCAAGGCTCTAAATCCTAAGCTAGTTTGTGCACCCTAGAAAAATAAAATCGTTACTCATCAATTTTAAATTATAGTGTTACTTTTACTGGCCTTGCTTACTCAAAAAGGTGCGGTCATGAACCTAGTGATGTTATGACTTAGCAAGTAAAATAAACGAATATAAATAGAATGCAAATTCATAACTTCAATTCCAAAATAAATGATATGCTTTTCAAAATGCAATTCTCAATTTAGTTCTACAATTATAAAAAATATGCACTCTTCCTTTACATGTACTAAGATCAATGATAAGGACTCAAAAGATCAAATGCCAACAATGTAAAATGCCTAATATTTTTTCATTTTCAATATAAAGAATGAAAATGCAAGGAATGAACAACAACTTGATATAAAAACTCTACTATATGTTAACATATACAAACCAAGTAGGATATCAAGGAGTAAACACCCATCCCAAGATGCAAGGACAATCAAATGAAAAGGATGATGAGAAAATCACCACCCAAAAATTCAACCAAAGAAAGGTTTCATGTCATTCCACAGACACTTAACATTCATAACAGAGACCCAAGAAGACTAAACAATCATCAAATCCTACCCAGCAACCATCAAACCCATAAACCAAGCAACAAAGGGTGATGTACATGACTTTTCAAGGAAAAAACGCATATATACACCTCTTGCAGAAGGACACCACACATATGTATGTGACTGTCAGGAAAAAACCCGTGTATATGTGTCAAAACAAAACCAAGATAAGGAGAAGGCTAAGAAACTCAAACCCATAATTAATAGAGGCTATCAAGCAGTCGTACAACAAGAAACTCAATATAAACGAGAGCAATATAAGGAGAAAAACACTCCAAACCCTGAAAAATAAGATCCTATCCTCAGTATGGTCGCCAATTCTGTTACGAGGAAAATCTCTCTATGGCTATGGGTAAACCACAACAAAAGAAAATGATTGCATAAATCAACTCTAAACCCAGGTATGCTATATAAACAAATATACCAACAAGACAAGATAAAAGGCCTATCTCGTCCATACATTCGATGAAGTCCACCGTTGAGCACTTGAATCAAAGAAATAAACCTGCAACTTGTCCTCAACAACCAAGAAATGAAAGCATATGGTGATAGTATATAATGTTAGCACAATCAATAGCATAATCCATCAACATTCATAACAAATACGGCCATGGAATACAAATTAAAATATTTGTAAGATATTAATTGGACGAGAAAAGAGTATTTCTATTAAAATGTAATCAACAAAAGTGAATGAATTTCTATTAATACTTTTGTGTCATCACGGTTCGGAACCGAGAAACTAAGTCCCTTCCATCTAGGCCTCCACCACTTCAATCCTCCACCAAAGGCAAGCTCATATAAGAGAGAAAATGAGGTTCTCAATCATGTAGGGAAGAGCTTGGGGGTTGAGCAATGTGTTGAGACTTAAAAGGACAAAGGGATGCAGACTCAATGTGAAGTGAATAATTTTTCCAGAGTAATTTTTCTCTCAAAGTTGAATTATTCTCCTCTTTTCCATAGCTCAAATTTGTCCCATTTGTAGCCTTCAAGTGGAACTGAAGGGTCGAGTCAAAATGTTTCCAATATATGGAAGGCCAAGGATCATGGATCTCATGACATGACTTGGAAACCTGACACCATTTTTTTAATTTTGGGCACAAATCCTGATGTACGTGGGTTGTAGTGGTGCAACCTATGTATACACAAGTTTTACTATAGGTAGGGCATGTATATGTGTAAAAATAATGTTTTTATCTCTGGGATTTTCAAAAAGGCACTTCAATTCTGCATAGGGGAATGGAAAAAGGACTTTTGTGCAAGTTTTTATAGGGTGAGGAAAATCTTTCTATAACAACAACAAATAGATTAAACTTTTTTACGGTTAAGACCGATAGTCAATTAAGATCAACAAATCTTGTGCATTCAGAATTTCAAAACCGCCATAGGTTTTAACCACAAATAAATATGAATTTTTAATTCGAGACTTCGACGTTCGAGCATCCAAGATTGCTATTTTTTCAATCCAAAAAATCCTTGAAACCTGAATTGTCGAAGTGGCTTTCACATCACTCCGGGAGATTGTCACTCTGGGAGATTTTAATCTAGAGAAAACACAGTTCCCTGAAGTGTCAGAGCTCCAAAGTGGCGAAGTGTTAGAGCCCCTTTCTAATAAACTCTTTTTTAGTTGATGTGTCATATTCCACTCGTCAATTGATTCCAGATGACATGTGGCACCCATTTCAGGTACTTTGGTTACATCATCTGCGCTATTTCAGGTGACACATGTCACTCTCATTTTTATGAGACGTCATCGATTGTGACAACATGTTTCCACGTCACTCCGAGAGATTTTAATACAGAGAAAACAAAGTTCCCCGAAGTGTAGTAGCTCCGAAGTGTCGAAGGGCCAGATCCCCCAAATTCCTGAAGTCTTAGATGATTAAAGCATCTTAATCTTTGGTGAATTTTCTTAGTGATAAGCATTGGTTAATGAATTTGCGAGTTTGGTCATTCAGGATATAGTTATACTCTTCATTCAAAATCTCACGAACGTCGAATTGTCGACGTTGCTTATCCTCATTAATTTCTTGCATTAAATTATTCTTTAAACAGGGGCCAAACGAAGAAAATTCTATGTTACAAGTGAAGCTATAGATTTTCATGTCTCAAATGAATTTCTAAATTTATCCATTCTACAACATCAAATTACTCATCAGGAAGCAACTCAAATTCAAAGGAACCTGAGGTAGTTCGCGGGTATGACATGAGGACGAGGAGAAGTAGAACAATAGCAGACCACAACCAATCCATCACAGAGAAAGTCAAGAAGAAAGGGTCGGTTACGGTTAAGACATAAAATATTGATTAAAGTCAACAAGTATAAGAACTGAATATTCATATCTGGACCCTGCAACACCACAACTAGGAATTAGGGAAGTTGTACTCTAAACTACGAAAAAGGTATCCAAGACTCTAGCAGAAGTACCATAAGACTTTCCTCTTCCCCAAGGGGATAATGTGAAGAAGTCTATCTAGTTATCCCCTAGTTAGCCTCCAAAAATGTGCATGGATATAAGAGATTGACTTAGAATCTAGTTCTACCAGTCCTATCTAGTTCTCTCAAAGACTTGATTCGATTTAGCATATGCATCAGTTTGGTTTATCATTAGCAACATTTTTAGTTATTTAAGTTCAAGACATTTTAGATTAAGTCATAATAAGTGGTCATTTATGTGTGATATGAACCACTCCTCTTTTATTAAGTCAAGATCGAAGTATACATTACTATACTCCAACAATATTTATTTAAGTCAATAAATTGTTCTCTAATTGATAATGTAGAGTTAAGCCTCAGTTCCAGATGGATGAGAGCCTCTACAATTTGATAAATATGCAGATTTTGTATGTTTTTTGGGTTTGGATTTTGGGAAAAGAATACAATACATCAAATTGGATGAACCTGTTCTATGCATGGATTAAATGTCTCTACCTAGTCAATATACTCTTGATGACATTGTTTTTGTCCAAATCTACATGTGGTTTTATCTTATCTTGAATGAAGTTTTTTTTATTTGTGTGAAGCAAATTTCATTTCCTTCAACTATTGTATAACTTGTCTTTACTAATATGCAACCTATGAAACAAAAAATAATTTGGTGAAGATTTGTTTCCATTGCAACCCATGGGATTAATTGTGTTTTTGATACATGTTTAATTTCTTGAAATGATATTTTAAGTATTAAACTTCTTGCAACAGGTTATTCATTGAGTGGTTTGTTGTTTCCCATTGTTTCTACCTCTATTATCTCACTTGTATGTCATTTTGTGCCACCATCCAAGGAGAACCCTCATCCATATCAATTTTCCATCCCAACCATTCTCTTGTCTTAGTAAAACCAACCCTCTAGATGACCAACAAAATAGAAAAAACCAACCATTCTAAACTTGAGGTGGCCTAGGTCTTCCCTTTAGGACTCAGGTGAAGACTTTAGGACCAACATCTTCTGGCACCGTTGTTGGGGAACAAAGTAACAAAATATATTTCCCTGGGAGAATGATAATGATCATATCTGACCTTTGATGGTGAACAAAGATCAGACAAATTCAGACTGCCATCTTTAACCTGGTGACTCCACTGAGTAAACTTCACAAAATAAATATTGGCTCCTAGAAAAGGACTCAAGAGATCCAAATTTAAGAACATGAAATACACTAAGGCTCATCCCAACCTCGAGAAGGACATAGTAGTCTTTGAGCCAGAAAGGAAGCTAAGACAATCCACCTTAGCTCAAATATATACCACATCCCTCAAGGGTAAAGTTGCACCCAAAGAGTCCACTTTTCTTCATTATCACAAGTAGCTTGAATTTTCCATCCCTGAGAATCACAATTCCAAGGAACCTCAGACACCTTACACTCCTGCCTCTACTTCATCATCCAGTCCAACATCCACCGTTGCATCTCCAATCAATCTTCATATTCTTATTTCCCAAACAATGGTTGTTAACATGATGGATGCTGAAATTGTTGCTAGATACACACCCCTAATTTTTCCTGTAGTCTTTGTAATGTCCCTTTCCAAATAGGAGCTCCAGAGAGGAGGCTTAATGGTCTAAACCGCCCCGTTAGACTATATCCATGGACAAAGAGGGGTAAACAAGGTTACTAGAGGTCACTCTAGTCACAGGTGTTATATTCAGAAAGTGACATTGAGCTAAAAAGGGTTAAAATCACTTTTAAGTCATTATGAGCTAAAAATAGAAGTCAACAGTGAATTAGGGTTTCAACAGTGATTTAGGGTTTTGGAAGTCAACAGTGAATTAGGGTTTCATCATGATTTATGGTTTTGGAAAGCTATAAAGGAAGGGTCAACAACTTAATTTATCATGATGCAGATTATGAATTATCATTGAGGAGAAGAGGCACATCTTAGGAGAGATAGTTTAGTGTATTCCAGGAGGAAGACACCAGTTGGATGATTTCAGTGTTGAAAGACACACCCTAGTCACTGGGAAGATCATGTAGGTCTTCCATCATTCTTCATTGATTCCGCAATGCTCCGATATTCTGGGTATTATCTTTTAGTTTATTATTTGTATTTCGGCTAAGATCCTTTTGTCTTTTGATCTAGCTGAGTGTTGTTATTTTATTCAGCCGCAGTTTCTTATTTTTATTCCAACTGTTGTGGTGGGAAATCCCCCTACAAACTAGCATTTAGGGTTATATTATGCATGTAGATAAGACCGAAAGAATCCTACTTTCTACCGTCATCCTAGACCTAATCCTCATTTCTTTTAAGAAAATACATGGTTAAATGAACATACCTTGTTCCGGACGTTCGATGTCGATCCTTCTTCACGCTTGATCACTTGTTAGCAGCTATCCTCCCAAGACTGACTTGCATACAAAACAAGCAACAAACTCTACATCCATTTTTTCTACAGATTAATGGGTTAGAGATTCAAACATATATTCACTAAAGTATGAAGAACTCATATAGTGGGACGGGAAAAACATTTCTTTATTATTAACTTTAATGAATCAACTTACAATGTCGAGACCAGCCACCGCTCCGCGAAATTGATCCTGGGCTCTGCTTCAAATGTCCTCCAACTTCTTTGCTCTGTATCTCTCTTTGCACAAGGATGGCTAAAGGGTTGGGACAATGGGAATGTGCAATTGGGTAGAGTTTCTTTACTACTATTTTCCTCCTCCAAATGGGACCCCTACCCCTTCTTTTATAGGCTAGAAGGAGCTAGGTATTTGGTCGAACCCTTGGCCATGCATGGCCGTGAGTTTTAGTTAACTCACCCAAAGCTATGTGTTCCACTGACAACTTTCCTTTTTTCATGCTTTTGTAGGTACACGCGGGATGTTTTAGGTTAGCTAGCATGTACACGCGTGTAGTAATGGAGTAGGGTACGTGGGCCCTTATAAAAGAGGTTTTTTAAAGAGTTGTTTAGCAGTGTTTTGGCAAAGAAGGAATCTGAGATGGCCTGATGCCAGGTAAGCATATCTGGTGCAAAATAGGGTTATAATAGATGCCCCCTAATGTGTGAGGTTAGAAGAGCATCTAATGGCCGAAATACATTAACAATCTTCACTGATGTGCCAAAAAATTGATCCTAGGGATCAGGAACTTGGAGGCGCCGTCTGAAAAATAACAATTGTCTCACCAAGGTGGGCATACCCATGCTCAGGATAAGCTAGAATCATGGCTACCAATCAAATACACTGTAGATCCATGTCTTATAACTCTATAAAGAGTAGTCGTGAGTAATACACAGTGGAGCTACATCTCGAAATCAAAAAGATATACATATAAAGTACCCATCTTCTAGAAGCTGATACGGCCTGATGGCTGGAGATGAGGTCTTTAGAGCTCGAGCAACAACTTCAAAATATTCAAAAATCAAGGTAGGAGTGTAATATGAGTGTACGACTACACTACCCATAGGTCTTCGACGACTCGTCGGTCATGGACTAGATAATATTGATGATCAGACCGAAGGCTTCATTGATTTCAAGCAAGGATTTGATTGGACATTTAGGATGGTCGGGTATGTGGGCAAGAGCCAAACTGCAGAGGGGTCGACTCAGGCTCCATGAAAAACTTCCCTTGGACAACAACACGACAAATGATGAGTCTCAGGCAGCATGACATTAACATAAGTTTACGAGGCAACAGGTAATGCAAACTCTCCATATGTTTGGAAGAATAACCAAACTGAGGAGGACACAACTCTATGTAGCAAGAAAAGCTTCCTAAGGTAATATTAAATCCCAGGGTTTGATGAACAAAGGGACAGATGTGATTTATCCAAGGGAGACTCATTATGCTACCAATAAAGAAAATACCTTTCCCTTCCTCTTTTTGGGGTATATTTGAATTTTTTGTCTTTTTCAATAAATTTGGAAAAAAAATAAAAGAATATTACGTTACAAAGGAGAATCGAGTGTCACAAACATACTAGTTCCCAGCGCACGAAACATAGGGATGTTCAGGGAATAGAGACATATGCAAGAAAAGGACACTCGGGAAAAATCCTCCAGGGGCCTGTTTGGGTCTTATAATTATAGGTGAATCGATTCTTCGACTGTTGATTTGGCATTTTCCCTCGTGATGATGAAGTCTGGCTCGGTTGATTTCGTTTCCTCCCTCCATCCATTTCGCCCGATCCTCCATCACCCTGCTGCATCCTTCATACACATTGCGCCCTCTCCCCCTTGTCTTTTGTCAGCCTCCATTATCCCACCACCTTCACCTGTCCATAAGCAAACAGACTTAGGATAAACAAGAATAGCAATAAAGTTAGTATAAGTTAACTTAATTAATAAACCACTAGT
>SNQJ01S0052894.1:72568-89550 GCA_010110895.2 Picea sitchensis | reverse complement strand
AAGACTATTTCGATTATAGGTAAATGAAATCATACGTAACAGCATCAACCTAACCAAATTTGTGATAGATTTCGATCGTTGATCCTTGCACAGTCAACAGACAGGATCGATTAATTGTGATCACAATCTTAATAGAATCAACAGAAGTTATAATTGCAAACTGGGCAAATAATCTTGATTGGTATTGAACGAATCACGACTAAGTTTAGTATAGAAATAAATCATGAATCTGGATATAGCCAATCTCGTTCTACAAATCAAATTCAAACAGAGCATCCATTGCAATTACGCATCCAACTGATAACATGGTCAAGCTAGCAGTAAACCAATGTGAATTAACCGGTTGGGTTTTTAGCATAATCGTTAAGCAACAAAATCCATTCCATGATTTGGGCGTGTTTTTACAGAGTCATATTGGAAAAAATCCGAATTGTATTCTTGTTTCTTTGAAAGTCATATGGGACATAAAACCATAACAGTTAACCTCATCAAAATCGTTGCCAATCATAGCATATGCATTATAAAGAAATCGAAATGAAATGTGATCATTTTCTAAATTGAATATGAGGAACAATTCCCGTCTAGAATAGGTACAATAAAATTCGATTGACAGCAGAGAATCCATTTTAACTCAATCAAACAAATCAAATCCACACCAAGATCAATCAAATCGATGAAAATCTAATGGAATCTAAACTGGGAATGATTGAAAAAAATGAAATTCCATTTAGTCAAAACAGAGCTATATATAGAATGCATGCAATTATAACAGAGCTATTCAAATGAAATGAACAGAGCTATTTAAAACCGAAATCAAATCGTTATATAAACCTAGATTATTTACAAAAAAGATTGATATTAAACATACCTGTGTGACGACGAGGATATTCAATTACGCCAACTTGGAATTAACAACAGTCGTGGTTGATTCCACATTTTTAAACAAGATGGAGCCTATCGTCTTTTGTTTCTTATCTGTCGCTTGTAGCTTGGCCTTTTGACTTGTTAGAGTTGCAATCTGGTCCTCCAAAGATTGAATCTTTGACTGGAGAATCGGAACATCGTTATAGTATCACTCTAACCATGCATTGCATTGATCACAGGGTGACACTGTGGCTTTAGACAGAGCAGGGGAGGATTTGGGCATATGACCGAGGGTTTCACAAGGCAACTTAATGCCTGGGTAGTTAGGGTCGTCCTGTAGACAGGGGGGTAGGTTTGACACAAATTCATACGAGGGTTCGGCACACAGACCTTTCGAATAGGGATATTCACTAGCCAAGAAACGCTCCACTTCCGAATCGGAGTCCTCACTCAACACGATAGGGTTAAGCTCGACAAGGGATTTTGGCTTATTTCTTGCCATTCGTGAAATCATACGTGCATTATTTTTCCCTTTTGCGTTTGAAATGAGGCTGGATTTGGGCTTCTTGTTCATAGGCTTTACAGTCTCAGTGTTCTTAGTCATAGTGTAGGGTAAGTCGATAGGAGGGTCGGCCGAGGGTTTAGGTAGAAGGACCTGGTAGGGCACTGGGGTTACAACTTTGACCTCGCCCACCACAGGTTTGTCAACCTGTGGAGGGTTTGAATCCTCGAAACCATTCCGAGCAATGAAGTTGTTCCAACAATCCCCGAGCAGACTCAAATGATAGACAACAATAAGCTTAACCAGCCCATAATGAAAAAGGCTACTATCATCCTGGTTTCTTTTGTACTTCTTCAACATTTTAAACAGGCTTCTATGCAAATAATAGGGCATATTGAGCTGATAACCCATAAAAACCATAAGCAAACGAAGGTGGTGTAAGAACACAAACCCGTATCGACCCTCACAGGTGATAAATTGTTTGATTATCATTAATAAATTGTGCCAACGTTGTTTAAGCATGGTTACGGGCATACCTCTATCACAGGAGGTGATTTTGCGTGACTGGAAGAGAAGTGTCCACGGGACCTCTTCAACTTTGCAATTCTTGGACCATCGTTGTCTAGTGGCAGACAAACCCGTAGCAAGACTGATAAAGTGTTCATCAATTTCCAATTGTATATCATTGACCTTGGCTCGACAGCCATCGAAGGTCATGGAAAACTGTCGGACCACGCAAAGATTAAATCCATCGAAACGTTCCACGAAGGTAATCCACCCACTATCTGCCAAATCTTGGCGGGCATTATCAAACATCAACAGGGCCTGTTTTCCATTGGGTTCAACTCGCACGACTGGTGCCATGGATTTGAATGCATGGTAAGGGAAGGGTTTGAACACATACAGGAGCAGAGCTATTCGGTCTAACAGCAATGAACGAGCAAAAGGGGGTAAGCATTAATGTGCGCATGCGAAGGTGGTGGAGTCATTCACTGCCATGCAAAACAATTATGGTCAAAGTACAACCGCCAATATAGTTGTTCATAATAGTGGATCATCCATTAAATCAGGTGTACAACTAATCAAATGCAATGTGCATACAAATACGCACCAAAACTATGCCATAGTGTTCAAAACATTTGACGTATAGATCAACACCCAAAATCAAATATGCGCTAATGTATTGATTCATAAAATTAACCAAGGTACCAAATAGTTGACAAGCCAAACAAATATAAAAGATTTATCATAAGGATCCTATCATACATATATGAAAATTAAATCAAAACCCTTATGCATTTCATAGAATCAAAGATTAGGCAAGACATAAAATGCAAATCCAAATGCTCAATGTCATACAAACTCAAAGAAAATCAAGTCATATAATCAATCGAAGTACGAGAACTGATCAAAGGATATTGCCAATCGTGTAATGATCAATAAAAGGTAAGCGCAAATGACAAAAGAAATAACCACAGTTCAGATAATGATCGAAAAAATAACTTTGAAAGGAGACGTTTTCACGCTTACAGTCGTGAAAACTTAACGAAGACAAATGTGTTAATGTCGCAAGAAATGAAAATGTCGTCTATTTAAAAAAATGCGACGAAAAACTTGACATTCGCAAGACATAGGTGTAGCCAGCTTATAGGATAATAGAAAAAGGTGAATTGGCTACCAACAGGCTTGCTATATGCCCCTTGTAGTTCACACAGGGGTGTATAACTAGTCGTATATGCAACCTATGCAAGGAAATCCGCGTATACCGAAAAACCCAATTTGCACCCTTAAAAATTAACAAAATAGAACCTAACTCAAAATTGTAAACCACTGAAATTAAAGAGGATGGGATGAAGAGTTACCTGGTCCAGACGGTGGGTGATTCTATTGCCTATTGCTCCCACAAACGTCGTTTGAATTATGGAGGTGTTTTAGTCCAAATTGCACTATTTGGGTAAAAATGAAAATGATACAGTAAATTTTAATTTTATTACTATTTATAAGCCATTTTTACCCACTTGATATAGTTTTATGCTATTGTTTTGCCTAATGGACTAATTCAAAAATGGTTTTAAGCTGGTTTTTGTAGTTTCGACTAAATTTTCTTGCGGATTTCAATGTCATGGTTGGTCGTTCATCTCCTCAGGCAAGTACATTCATAACCTAGCATATAAGATAGGCACCTACTCTATCGTGCATTCTTTGAATTATCCTTCGTCTACCATTTTTTACGCCTTAGGTACGAACCCATTTATTACGACGCATAAACCTTCATCTGCTATTAATAGCATCGTTAATAAATGGTAGATACTTACCAAACATGGGTACCCTAGTTAGAACCTCTTTGTCATTTGGTGCCCATGCCAAATTTTTCCTTAGAACCAGGAGTCCATTATAATTCAATACATGACTTTACAATGAGCCTCATTTCTCATTCATGCACACGCAGCCTTATTACCTACGGACTCCCAATAACGAGTCTCAGTTAAGCCCTTTTCTGACTCGTCCAAAAACTGAAAATGTCACCGAGTGATTTGTCCCTTTCACACTCGTCAAAATTGGATTTGAAAGATCACGAGTCTCAGTTAAGCTCTTTTTCGACTCGCTATCAAAAATAGAAAAGATTGTTGAGTGAACTTTTCTTTTTCACACTCGTAAATTGGATTTGAAAAGATGTCTATTTGGCACAATTTTACCCCTTTTTCACACCAAGTAGACTAAAATATATAAAAAAGGACATTTTTTGGCGTTAAGTTGTGATTGCATATCATGCCCTCGCTTGTTGTATTGAGCCTTTAGTCAGTTCTCGCTTTGCATTATAAACCGTTGCCTAAGCAGTTTGCATCCTCAACTAAGTAGAGCCTTGTTTTTATCCTTCACAATTTGACACCCCATACCCTAGAGGGAACATCACCCCGAGTGTCCATCTCCCGCATGCATTTCCTTGCATTGAGCATAGGTACGTTCCACTGCTGGAACTAGTTTTGCTTATTTGCAACACTCATTCCCTCCTCTGTATCATAGCATTCATTTGTTATGAAAAAACAAAAAAATACAGGTGGGAATGGAATACTATATTGTAATTGGCAGCAATCGTGTCACCTTTGAACAGAGCACAAAGTTATTGAGTCTGTGTGTCATCGTAATTTTGGGTTTAGCATGGCCTTAGGAAGTTGATCCTGCTACAGAGTTTTTCTCTACCAATTGGTTACTCTTCCAGTCCCTATAGAGAATGTTATTGATGCCTCCTGCATCCAATTGTCACATCATTGAGTCCATGTTGTCGGAGTTCACCATATGCCGCATGCTCTTGTTCAAAGGATGTCTATCAACCTGTGTCAGCCACTCCTCAGAAATCTTGACTTTGCATGTCGGTCATACCCTCAGTTTGTCTCACAATCACATGATACTTTGGTCTTATCATGCACCCTGGCCCTACTTTCATCATTGGTAGGTCACTTTGAACCCAGCAATCAAGATTTCATCATTGGTCGTTGACTGGGTGGTTTCTCTTATGTTTGACGGCAAGACATCTATTCACACTTTGGGATTCGTGCAGTGTCTTGGATGCCATTAGCCTTATTGGTGGTTCCTCACCTTTTTCAGTAGTTGTTCATCATTGACTGTTATTCAGAGGGTTCTTTTCATGTACCTCTTTCATTTGCCACATGCGAAAGACACACAGGTTCATTGGTTTGTGAACATGTTCTTCATCCGATCTCCACCAAATCACGAAGCTCCTACTTTGTTCCTCATGCTGACTGATGAGAGATGCTTCAATGCTCTCCTTTCAGCGGGTCTCCTTCCATCGACTTCAACTCATTTATTCTAGATATGGGACCTAGAGTTTTATGAGTACCTTGAGGCTTGCAGTCATTAGTAGCAGGCTCTCTCGCCATTGATAAATGGGAATACAACAATGTCTACTCATCAATGGATCTCTCAAGTGTTCGACACCAACTCCTTTACTCACATTTGTAGGGATGTACTCGGTGCCTTGATACCTACTTTCATTATCGGTAGGTTGTCTTGCATTTGTTAACGGTATACTTCAGTGACCAGTAATCAAACGATGTCTCATCATGTTCAACCTCAACTCATTTATTCACATGATGTAGACTTGCACCTTTGGCGGATAGTGTAGAAGACTTGAAGACATCACTATGTGGGCGCGGATTTCTTGAGTTGTTTCTTCCATTTCATTGGACCAGTACCTATTTGACTTCATTGATCATGGGAGATCAAATTTTACTACATGGTATATAGATATCTTCAGATTGATTTTTGAGACTGGTTTCACTGGGCCTTTTTTGTGACTATGACAGCTTTTGGCATATAACCGCATTTGTATTTGCCTATTCATGGACATGAACACTTGTTTGGTATATTTTCCACATTGATCTGCATTGTATTCTTGGCATCCATGTATGCAAAGTCAGTACATAATGTAATGAGCAATTGAGTTCGTCTAGCTGGTTCTCTACCACTCCACTTCTGGGTGATTTATAATGTATTTCGGTCATCGCAGATACTCCTCTATCTCACACATTAGGGGGCATCTGTTATAGCAAGATTTTCCTCACCATTGTTATCTTGCATAGAGGACCTTTTTTCATTTCCCTATGCAGACTATTCATCCCTTTTTTGATGAATCCAGAGAAAAAATATACATTTCTCCACATATATGCTCCTTTACTGTTATGCAAGATGTGTATACGCTTGTTGCTCCATTACAGCTCACGTATGTCGGGATTTGTGCCAGAAAATATAAAATGAGGTCGATTTTCCATGTCACGACAAAAGATCTCTGATCCTTGGCCTTCCATATACTGGAAACGTTCTGAATCGGCCCTTCAGTTGCATTTTGGAGGCAATAAGAGCACAATTTCAAACTATGGAAAAGAAGGAGAAAGCATTCAACTTTGAGAGCAAAGTTACTCTGGAGAAATTACTTCATATTGAGTCTGCATCCCTTTGTCCCTCAAGTCTGAACACAGTGTTCAGCCCCCAAGATCTTCCTTTATTATTGAGAGGATCTCTTTACCTCTTTCTCATGAGCTTTCCTTTGGTGGAGGATTGAAGTGGTGGAGACCCAGTTGAAAGGAACTTGGTTTCTTGGTTTCGAACTATGTCGACATGGAAGTCTGTAATGTTGACACTTATGTTGATCAATTATTAATAGAAATACTCCTTTCCCATCCTATTGGTATCTTGGAAATATACGATTATTATCCATGGGCATGTTTGTAATGTTTATTAATGGATTATGTTATCTGATGTGCTAACCCCTTTCATATCATCACTATATACTTGCTTTTCTTAATTTTTGAGAACTTCTAGTAGGTATAAATCTTTACGTCAAAGTGCTCAATAGTGGAACATCATCAAACGTTGGATCGAGGGAGGCCTCTTTCTTATATTGCACATTAGTTTATATAGCATATGTTGGAATTGAGTTGATTTCTGCAGTCATACCTGTCTGTTTTGGTTTACCCTTGGCCATAAAGAGTTTTTCCCTTGTAACAAATGTCTCCATGACCGCCAATGACATTATATTATTTTTCGCGTTAGTGTCAACTAAACAGTTATGTAGTGCAACATCATGATTTTCAATTGAAATGTATAAGGGCAGAATTTACCTCTCAGCTTGGCAATTAATTGGCTCTGGCTTTGTTTTGGACTGGTCACAATAGCTTCTGCTCTTTTAGATGGATTGTCCAAAAATTTCAAAATGTTTTGTCTTTGTTGGGGAATCTTGACCACTTCTGTAAAGGGCAAAGTTATCATTAATTTACTTAAGTCATCCACGACATTATATGTCATTTGAGTGGATTTTGATGGCAGGTGTTGATTTTTACTCCCAACGCTATCTGTCACCTTCTCATTTTCTCTTTTCTCATTGGATTTTTCTTTTTATTTTTGGTTATCTTTGTCAAATTCGCCTTTGTTTTTTGGTCTATTTACAAATCCTTTTGTCTGGGAAAAAATTTCTTGTGAGTTGAGATCATTGTCTCCCTCTTTAAATATATACATGGATGTCTCACATCCGTCCATCTGCACAATTTCAGATATTTCATCAAGTGAGTAATAGTTATCTTGCTCAACTAGTTGCTCGTCATACACATCATCCAAAACAGCCGAATTAGGAACAGGTTTCCTGGGAACCCTTGGTCTTTGTGGATTATTCGTGTTCTCAAACCTCACTCTGTTTTCTTGGGGAGGGTTCCTTATTTGCTATGTGATTGGAATTCTTGGATTTTCCACGTAATTATCTCCCCTTCTTAGTATACTTATCTCATTTTTCATTTGCTTGATAGTTCTATTCATCTGTGCAATTTCAATTCTTTGCTTAGTTTCTTGTGTCGCTACAGGGTCAACCTCTACATAGGGTATGGTTCCCTTCAAAAATACTCCTCCCATTGTTTGGTTTTGAGTCATTCGACGCTTGAATTCTTCGTTCTTTCTTGAATTGGAAGCTCCTTGATATCAATACTTAATCCTCCCAGTTGTCTTTGTACTTTTCCCAATATAATGTCGGGGTCAGCATATGTTTCAATCATAATCTCTTCCATCTCTGTGGATTTAGCCATTGCCTCCTCCAAGGTATCCATTTGAGAAGTTATGATAGAATATTTTACATTTAGGGGAAATGCATTCTTATAACAACCAAGAATGCCAGGGTCATTCAGTGTTTTATCTTCTGGAATCTTACTCAAGGTTTTATTGAACCTGAGATTAAAATCTTGTATCCATTCATTCTTCCTCAAACCAATATGGTTGAAATTGATGAGAAGGGTATGATAAGTAATTGGAGGGGTGAACATAGTCAAGAACATATCTTCAAGGTAATTAAATGAGTGAATTTATCTAATGGATAATGGTGTATACCATTCATACGCTCTTCCTGATAAGGTTTGCATAAACAACCTTACCATGACATCGTCATATTCAACATTGTGAAAATCACAAACATCAAGAAATAAGTGTGTATGCCTCTTTGTGATTGCTCTGTCTCCAGAAAATTCTTTCAGGGTGCCCTTTGGGAGAACAGGGAGATCATGTTTCTCTCCTATAATATTTAAAGGGGAATCTCTTACCCTCATTCAATTTTCAAATCCTAGGTTTCATTGATTTCTTGTAGCATCTCTTCCACCTCCTTATCTCTCCTCATCATGCTCATCTCGCAGTTGTTCATTTCTTTCTGCCATGTCTGCAAATGTTCCAAAGACATGGCTTTTGCCTCTTATAACACAAAGTTTATTTCTTTTACTTCTACTAATGGGTCCTTTTTATTCTTCCATCTTCAATATTGACCATGTCTTTGTGTTGCTCTAGGTAGGCCTTGATTTATTTGGTCTTGTCGCTCGTCTCTCCTCTGTCTTCAGAGGATTTCTCTTTCTTCTTCTTGGACCAAGGTTTTCCAAGACCTTTCTAAATATTCACGGGTCTCGGATGTTGATATTACCAATTTTTTTAACTGATGTAAAATGCTTCGTTGGTTGTTCAATCTAATTTCTAGGTGGGGTTGATCAGCCTAGGGAAAAGTCATATATTTTTCAAAATGCTAGACCAGCTTCCAAATTTTAGTTCATTCCCCAGTATGGTCGCCAAAAATGTTGACTCTTGAATCCGTTAGGACCGAAATGAAAACCTCACAAGGATGTAAATCCCCCTGCATTTCTATAGAGGTGGTACTCATCTTTAAATTTTCTTGGGATTTCTATATATTCAAAATGTGGGACTTGAGAGAAGTTCATCATAGTAATTCAAAGAAACATAAATATTGTGAGAAAATAAAAGTAAAATGTTTTTGTTTTCTTTTTAAAGAAATTTCCTGAGAAAGGACCAGTAATCACACACTTCACACATTAAAGAAAATAAGCAAAATTTCCTCACAACCATCATAGTTTAAGATAAATATTTTTTATCACATAAAAAATAAAAAGAAGATGATCTACATGCACAAGATAACTTTAACAGAGTGGAAACATGGGAAGCTCAAGTAAAGAAAATGATAGATCAACCTCGATTGCTTTATATTTTGAAAACAAGGTTACAAAGCACATTTGAGATTGTTCCCAAAAAAACTCTCTTGAAACTTCTAAAAAATATATAGTCGGTTACATATTCTTTGAAATTGTAAATGCATTTGTCTTAAAGACTGGGATTGGGGCTCCCGCAAACCATAAAGAAAATAAATACAAGAAGTAAGCTTCTAGAAGGAAGACGGTGAGCGGTAGAAGAATAGCAAGACCTGGTAAGAAGAAACAAAATGAGTTATCAGTCTTCGGTTAAACCTTTCTAGTGAAAGAGGTGGAATAACTGGAAGGACTTGATAAATAAAAGAAATATGTGATAAGCATAAACTTACTATGATGGTCTCTTGTCTTTCCATTTTCTTGTTGATGTCCCTTTATTGTTTTCATTAGCGGTTACATGAACCGTCTCAACTGCTTATTTCCCTTCATTGGTTAGTTTATCGATAGATTTCTTGAACCATTCTTCGATGTAACTTTTCATTGGTGCCACATTGATTTCATGTCGGATTTTAATGTTGAACAGCTCTCCCTCCAAGTCTCATAGATCAAGGGAAATGCCATGTAATGCTTCTTCAATATCCTGATTTTTTACGGAGTAATCCACTAGCCAGTTATTTATGGCGTCCTCATCATATTCAATTATACCATAGAATTTTTCAATTGACAATCCTTTAAAAATTTCAACTTTCTCATCGAACTGTTGTTTTGTTAGGAACAACGAGTTAAGAATAAAATTGGGATCTTGGACTTCATTAGTGCTTCCGTCTAGGTCCACCTCCGTGATCCTTTTGAATAGTTCCTTTCTCCTTGCTATGACTTGGCTACATGCTTGAACAATGTTATTCAAGTTCTTTATTTTCTCTTTCCAACAGGTGTTCAACTGCTTGATCTGACTTGGAGAGGGAAGGTACTCCTCTCTTCTCTTTAGCTCTGACATGTTGGAAACTTTAACACCAAAGGGTACCATGACATCAAGGTAAAAACCCTCTTCATTTTTTAGTTCGGCCTATAAATACTCATGGAAGGCATGCGCCCTCGAGCCAAAGGAAATCGTGTTCTTTGAAATTTCCCAAGATTCTGTTATCAGTGCCATTCTTTTCTTGATATTATTCTCCACATAGTTCATGGCTGATGTGAGTAAGCTTGAGGATCCTTTTAATTTAGCAGTGGGTGTGGTGGGTGCAACAATTTCCAAAGGGCTGGAAAGAAATGGAAGAGGCATCAAAGTCTCTTCTAGTCCCTTAATCCTTTCCTTTAACTTTGTAGTTCATGCTTCCAGACCACCAATGGAGTCGTCCAATGCATCACCAGTTTCTCTATGGATTCTGGAAATATGGGAAGGCCGCATATTTATTAGGTTAACCTCTTAATGAGATTTCCCTTTTTTATTCTTCACGTCACTCTTCTCAATAATTAATTTCTTAGATTTATTGTCAAAGACAACACTCTGAAACAAAAATGACTCTTCTTCAGCGAAGGTCTCATTCTAAACAATTTCCAACGAATGATTATGGTGGAGTGTGCCTCCTTGTTGATCAATGTTGGGAAAAAAATTATCGATGTCAGCCTATAGCTCCATATATTCGAGGGAGAAGTTTTTGATGTCACTTTCGACTCGATGCTCTTCTTCCTCTTGTACAATATTCTTCCTCTTCTTCCTCAGAGGGAGTTTAAGTGAGATTTCAAGTTTTTCTATAGGGGGTTCTTGTCTCCTCCTCCGCCTGAACTATTGTTGATCACTTTTCTAGATGGGTGGACCACTGGAGCACTGATCTGAGATGTTGTAGTCTTGGGATTAACAGTTGGGGACTGGGAACTCTTCTCGTTGGGACCCTTTCCTTTCTATTTGAAAAATTCATTGGTACTGAGTACCATATCCAAGTCTCCAGCACTGTGAATAGGAGCGCCCAAGTTATTATCTTCTTTTTCTCCTAAAACAGTGTGGATAAATGAATTGCTAAAACCCATTGTTAACATATGTTCCAAAAAAAAAATGTTAGGGTCAAACCCTTTTATCCTTTCAGCATACTTGAGATTCAGATTGTGGAAGTGGTTTGCAAATTCCTCGATTTTGTTCATACTTCCGAGTACAAAGTCCCCAATTTTCCAAGGGAAGGGTATGAATTGTTTTTTCGTTTCTCATGAAAAAAGTGTAACCAGAAATTATATTGCCTTGCAACTTCTATAATGAATATTCTATCGGATATATGGCATGGAAGAAAGGAGGGATTTTCCTTAGAACCGAAAATCCTGATAACATTATAATTCTCCATTTTCTCCAAGGTTCCCTTTTTATCCAGGAATTTACTTGTCTCGGAGGATATTATTGGAGTATATTTTCCAAACAACAATCCTTTAAAAATTGATACAAAGTTGTTGAAAACTTCATTAAAATGCAGGGAAGCTTTGTACCTCCACAACGCTTAGTACCAAAAGGTCACTGGGTCAAATTCACAATTCACCTTCTTCCAGATAAACAATTTAGTAAATTGATAGCAATGTGATATCGTGAATACCAAATAACAGGCCATAAAGAATTTCTCATCCTTTTTGTATTGTGACAATTGGGAAGAGATTTCAATGGAAATTAATTTTCACCAATCGAAAATGGATTTCTCCTTGACAATGAAATATAAGATATACAGAATCATACGAGAAATATTGGCGGTATTTTCTTGGTCGGTCACTCTTGTGAATAACAAAGAAATTTCCCAAAATGGGTTTTTGAACAAGTTGACCTGCAACCTGGTAATATCTTCAGGGATGGCTATGGGATTCTCCAAAAATTCAGGCAAGAGGTCCATGCCATTGTCATGCTTTTTAAAGAAGTCCCTACAATCTTCACCTTTGAAGGTGAGTGTTGGCTCTAGGAGTTTTAGCATTTTACGGAACACTTGAAGTGAAAGTGAGACGGGAGAATGACGTTGAAGTTGAATAATCCAATGACTTGGTATATATTTCTCAACACACTAGGAAACCAGTTCCTTGTAGTCAAAAACTTCAGGAACACAGCCTGAATGAGAAATTATGAATGTCCAAATTACTTCCTTCTGAGCAGAAGGGGATGAATAGTAAGAATGCGCTCTAGACCACTGAAATTTATGGTCCTCATGCCCAAACATGTTCAAAGTATCTCTGCAGAAATGTTGTCAAGTTGTTGCTTCCATAAGTTGATGAGAGTGTTCTTTTAATCCAGATAATATTAGAAATGAGAGCTTGAGAGATATAATATAATCTTCTATAAATCGTGCTTTAATGTGGTTTAATAAGCAATATCCTCAAGCCCCTTGCTTATTAATGACGATCTTTACGGGACCTGCATGATGAGTTATTAGCATTAAACCATACTAAATGCATATTGGGAAAAGCGTGAAGGTGGCGAGGACGGACGAGAGCAATTAGGATTTGGGAATTTTTTGAACTCGCCAACCCGAGAACCCGCGACTGCGAAAGGTCAAAAAATGGCTAAGTGTTGTAACGTGGTTTAATAATTGACTAAGTGTTGTAATGTGTTTGGTCAGAATCAATATAGGAGAGGTGAGATACTTAGGATCTATGGGAGTCTAATAGTCAAAATGTAGGTCATGGATCTCTTGGATGCAAAATGTATATCACGGAATATGGGATATGAAAGCTTGAATCCGGGAACCTAGGATTACAAAAACGGCTAAGAATAGGATAATGTGGCAACTGGTCAAACTCATGATGTGGGAGTATTGATGGAGATGAGGATTTGCGAGTCTACCAACCTCTTATGAGAGAGCTATGATAAAAATGAAAATAATTATATCCTTATTTATACAAAACCTCTAAAATCTGTTTGTCCACATAGAATTAGGGTAAACCACAAAGTAAGGAGGTCATCCTCCTTTACTTTTCCCCTTTACAAAATAAATTTAAATTTGCACATGAAGAAACCCTAAAAACATGACGTCATCTCCCTAAAGGGTGACGTTTTGGCACTTTAGTGAAGTCATTGGGTTTGTAGGAGAAAGTGTTAGGCCTCCAAAGGCCATGTGTCATCAAGGCAAGTGTCTCCTCCATAACGCAAGGGGTCCTCCTGTTAGTATCCAGATACTGACATTCTCAATTTTCTCCTTGTTGCAGGAATGAGGTTATTCCCATAGCACCAAGAAGTGTTGTTCTTGAGCACCAGTATTGCATATGCCAGAAATAGTGTTGAGCTTTTAACTTACCTCGTTGGAGGGAGGTATAGGAAGGGTGGAAGTCCTTGTTCCATACGCCTTTACAGTTTTATAATTCCTTGATTCCACTTCATCGAGATAAGTTGGTCTTTTAAAATGTGTTTAAAACTGATATTAAGTAAGGATCATTAATTGTGGATTAAAAGGCAATTTTATGGAAAAATAAAAAAAAATGGTATTATAAAGCCAATTTTGGCTTATATGGTCAAGTTATACACTCTCAGTTTTCTTTTATAGACTTAATGATTATTCTATCAAAATTATTGGCTGGGAACCAATCTCCAGCACCCGAGACCTGCAACCAACATACAAACGAATTAGCAACACAACCCACTACATGCCAAAGTCCACATGTCGAGCACAAATCAACACACAAGTCATCAAAGCTAAGTGTGTCAAAATAAGTTGCAGGTGTCAAAGGGTTTGATCGTCCAAAATCCAAGTGTCAAGATCATTTGCCAAAGACATTATTTAATTTTTCAGTGTGAAGCACTCCAGGGTTGCGACCAGGTTTTGATATCACCTTAAATATTGCAATCTTGGAAATGCTCTATGTTGCTCATCTCTAGACACTAATGTTGATCCAACCTTTGATCAACGCCTTGATGTAATAAGAAGGTCTGCACTTGAAAAAAAAGGAGTTTGAAGAGAAAAAGAAATATCAGCCTATTGACTATGATGCTCCAGTTTCCAATTCAGAGAAGAGTTCGCTTGGACTTGGTGCGAAAATTGGAATTAGAGTTGCAATCGGGGCTTTTTCTCTTGTCTTTTCAATTGGTGATTTGCAACACAAGGCGCCACAAATAGTGAGCCACGAACATGCGCCAAAAATTGCGCAGGTGTCCTGTGGTGAGGATAGCTGCATTTTTAGAGTATTTGACAGGTTAAAGGCATCGAACCATGATGTAGGAAGAGCCACAAACAGAGGGATTGATGCTTGGTGAATACACAATTCGAGTTGTGGATGTGTTCATCGTGCCACATCCAAATGCCCAGTCTTAAAAGAAGTCACCCAAGGAGTGTTCAAGGTCTCAGCTACAAAGCGCCACCAAGAGGTTTTTGCAATCACCGAAAACAAATGTGTTCACTGTCAAATATCTAGATAAAATGGGTACTTCAAAGACATGAACTCTTCCAGATTCAAACAGATTTGTGTTATTTCGAAAGAAAGCATTAAATAATTCTGTTGATATCAGAATAGAGATCCTACTTCACGTGTTCCGGATATTTTGTAACCATTTTCCATATTTAGACTATTCTAAGTAGATTGATAAAATTCGTTTCCAAAAAGATAGCAACAATTTGCTACTTGTAGTTATATATATTCTACCATTTGTAAAAGACAAGAAGAGGGAGACACAAGAGGGTAAGGCCTGAGAATAATTTAATGAATTAGCCAACCATTAGGTGTTATTGTAAGCCTGAGGGCATTAGTTTCGGTGATCACTTCTGACATTAGGGATCTATGACATTTGTTTTATCAGATTGTGATTTCTCTTGTCTAAACACTTTTTTTCCATCTTCCTTGTTTTACATTCTGTTTTTCGTCTTACTTGAACAAATTGCAGACATTGAGAATCAATGGTTGCTCATGGATGATAGATTCCCGAGCGGTAAATATTTTGTCGTGACTGCCTATTATCAGTGTGTTTTGTTTCAAGTACCATTGCATCCATTTGACAAAGAAAATATTGGTTTGATGAGGTGTTCTACTTGTCGTTTATTCCCTATTCTTCTACCCATTTACATATAAATGTTTTATCTGGTATACAATTTGATTGCTTTCAATGAAGAGGGTGTTTACTTGACTCCATGCCCAATGGTGTTTTTACTGATCTGCATTTATCCTATTTCTCTTATTATTTCTCCATCTACCTGATCCACCTTCTTTCAAAACCCAAAACACATCCTTATTTATAAAATCATTGCAATAACTGAAGATGTGCTAGGCTTGACCCTATAGCAATCTAGGGGAAACTTCTAGTACTAACATCTTTTGGCCTCATTGTCGGGGACGAAGCAATGAAGATATCTTCCTTGGGAGAATGACAACGATCAGATCTGCTTCTTGGGCAGATACATGACTGCACATATTTCACCATGGCGACTCCATTGTTCTGAGATTCATAGACAACTCCACTGGTTGACGATCTAGGATGGCCATGGAAACTATTTTGGATCAGAGGTATTCATTTTGTGATTTCACCAACATATGTGGTTTTCCACATCTAGTGCTTACCATAGTCGAATGGGATGACTATCTTCCCAGATTTAGAGGAAGTAAGCATGATCACCCTGGTGAGCACTTATTAAATTTTCATAAATGTATGTTGGAGCATGGTTTTGTTCATGAGGATGTCTTAATTAAGATGTTCAAATTTTCCTTAGAAGGCTATTCTTGTGAATGGTGTCAATCTCTTCCTACTGCTAGTATCCATTCCTTGAAGGATTTTCACATGGTTTTTAAATCACATTTCGAGAAGATTTACCCAGCTGAAATCCTTTTTGAAGAATGTTGTGAAAATTACAAGCTTAATATTCAACAGGAAGTAGAGTATTATTCATGTGATGAGTTATGTGAAGATATTGATGAAAGAGAAAGTAAGGATGAAATTCGGTCTTCTAATGAAAATATGAGCAAAAAAAATTCTCTTTTTATTTCCCAAGAAGAAAGTCTTCCACATATGATTCATGATTGTACTAATGATTGCATGGTACATGCATTATACCCTATATCTTATGCATCTGATGTCTCTGATTTGAAAGAGGAACCAATTGTAGAAGAGGATCTTTCTCCTTCTCTTCAAGAAGTTCCCCATGATATATTCTCACCTAGGAGTGAAGAGAAGGATCCGTAGATTACTCATTTTTTGGTGCAAATCCAAGGAGATATGGGTTCACCTATCTTTGATTAATACTATGATGAAGAAAAGAAGATCCATTTTTCTGACTTGAGGAACATCCAACCAATGTATGACAGCTATGAATCAGATTGTGATGGAGAACAACTATGTGTAGAAATCAGCGATCATGAATCCACAGAAGACATTGATCAACCATCTCCAGAAATTTGCAATCCTGCATGCACTATACTCAAATGTGGATTTGTAGACAATAAAAAATCATTTATGTTCAGTAGCGAAGTTACTTTACAGCTATGTTCAGATTTGCAGGCAGTTACTGTTGGAAGATTGGTTGTTGTCATTGATGTCAACCCTAGTCATGGGTTTTGGACCGCAACATTGATGAAGGTATTTGGACATGAAGGAAAATGCACATGCAGATACAACATCCATGGATGGATAGTATACATCATGTTGTTTCCGGTGGTATGTGGCACGTCACATGGATCCTCATGGTTGAGGAGAAATG
>SNQJ01S0052894.1:52948-67291 GCA_010110895.2 Picea sitchensis | reverse complement strand
CTCCTTGTTGCGGGAATGAGGTTATTCTCATAGCACTGAGAAGTGTTGTTCCTGAGCATCGGTATTGCATATGCCAGAAATCGTGTTGAGATTTTAACTTACCTCGTTGGAGGGAGGTATAGGGAGGGTGGAAGTCCTTGTTCTGTATGCCTTTACAGTGTTATAATGCCTTGATTCCACTTCATCGAGATAAGTTGGTCTTTTAAAATGTGTTTAAAGCTGATATTAAGTAAGGATCAGTAATTGTGGATTAAAAGGCAATTTTCTAGCAAAATAAAAAAATGGTATTATAAAGCCAATTTGGCTTATATGGTCAAGTTATACACTCTCGTTTTTCTTTTACAGACTTAATGATTAGTCTAGCAAAATTATTGGTCGGGAGCCAATCTCCAGCACCCGAGACCTGCAATCAACATACAAACGAATTAGCAACACAACCAAATACATGCCAAAGTCCACATGTCGAGCACAAATCAACACACAAGTCATCAAAGCTAAGTGTATCAAAAGAAGTTGCAGGTGTCAAAGGGTTTGATCGTCAAAAATCCAAGTGTCAAGATCGTTTTCCAAAGACATTATTTAATTTTCAGTGTGAATCACTCCAGGGTTGCGACCAGGTTTTGATATCATCTTAAAGATTGCAGTCTTGGAAATGCTCTTTGTTCCTCATCTCTGGACATTGATGCTGATCCAACCTTTGATCAACGCCTTGATGTAATAAGAAGTTTTGCACTTGAAAAAAAAGGAGTTTTAAGAGAAAAAGAAATATCAGCCTATTGATTATGTTGCTCCAGTTTCCAATTCAGAGAAGAGTTCCCTTAGACTTGGTGCGAAAATTGGAATTGGAGTTGAAATCCTAGATTTTGCTCTTGTCTTTGCAATTGGTGATTTGCAACACAAGGCGCCACAAATAGTGAGCCACGAACATGTGCCAAAGATTGCGCAGGTGTCCTGTGGTGAGGATAGTTGTGTTTTTAGAGTATTTGACAGGTTAAAGGCATCGAACCATGATGTAGGAAGAGACACAAACAGAGGGACTGATGCTTGGAGAATACACAATTCGAGTTGTGGATGTGTTCGTCATGCCACATCCAAATGCCCAGTCTTGAAAAAAGACACCCAAGGAGTGTTCAAGGTCTCAGCTACAAAGTGCCACCAAGAGGTTTTTGCAATCACCGAAAACAAATGTGTTCACTGTCAGATATCTAGATAAAATATGCATTAGTTCATTGGCATGATAAGCAGGAATTTTTTACTCTGATAAAGATATTTATACTGGAACTGAAGTGGTAAAACTTTGTTCCTACAAAACCTCTGCCTCCAGACAAGAAAGGTGATCTATGGTTGCTAGGCCCACAAAACAAGGTTCTTTGTTGATGACTGCAATTGATGTAATGATGGTATTAAAGATGACTGATATCTGCATTTTCTTGAAAACATATAATAGGATATCTCCATTGGGAACTTTGCAGGTTCCTTTTAATTGATAAACCAGTCTTTTGCTCGAAAGAAGTTGCACAAGAAGCCAAGATAACAGAGCATGTTAAAGAATATGTTGATTTCTTGCGAGAGATATAGTTAAGAAGATATGGTAATCTATCATGGGAGAAAAATCAGTAGTCAAGAGATATATCCTCGCCATTTCCAAAAATCAAGGACTATTTTCATTAGTCAAAGATGTAATCTGATTTTTAGGCTTTATGACCTAGATATCAGGGTTTTAGTTTTGAAGGCCCTCCTATTATTGATTCGATGTAATAGCTTAACTTGGTGGAGGTTTAATCTCTCGAATTTGCTATCATCATATGTAATCAAATTGGTTCCAAATACAGGGCAGAAGATCCAGCATTTCCAAGAAGAAAGGTACAGGGAATAGAGAAGTTGGTGGCAGCCAATTAGCAATCAAAGATCCTTGTATAGATTTTGAGGAATTGAAAGTTAGCAGCCATTGGGTACTTCAAAGTCATGAACTCTTCCAGATTCAAAGAGATTTGTGCTATTTCCAAAGAAAACATAAAATAATTCTGTTGAGATCAGAATAGAGATCCTACTTCACCCGTTCCAGATATTTTGTAACCATTTTCCAGATTTAGTCTATTCTAAGTAGATTGATAAAATTTGTTTCCAAAAAGATAGCAACAGTTTGCTTCTTCTAGTTATATATATTCTACCATTTGTAAAAGAAAAGAAGAGGGAGACCCAAGAGGGTAAGGCCTGAGAATAATTTGATGAATTAGCCAACCAGTAGGGGTTATTGTAAGCCTGAGGGAATTAGTTTCGACGATCGCTTATGACATTGGGGATCTATGACATTTGTTTTATTAGATTGTGAATTATCTTGTCTAAACATTGTTTTTCCATCTTCCTTGTTTTACATTATGTTTTTCGTCTTACTTGAAAGAACATTGTTTTTCCATCTTCCTTGTTTTACATTATGTTTTTCGTCTTACTTGAACGAATTGCAGACATTGAGAATCAATGGTTTTTCATGGATAATAGATTCCCGAGCGGTAAAGATTTTGTTGTGACTGCCTATTATCAGTTTTTTTTTGTTTCAAGTACCGTTGCATCCATTTGACAAAGAAAATATTGGTTCGATGAGGTGTTCTACTTTTCGTTTGTTCCCTATTCTTCTACCCATTTACATATAAGTGTTTTATCTGATATACAATTTGATTGATTTCAATCAAGAGGGTGTTTACTTGGCTCCATGCCCAATGGTGTTTTTACTGATCTGCATTTAGCATGTTTCTCTTATTCGTTCCCCATCTACCTGATCCACCTTCTTTCAAAACCCAAAACACATCCTTATTTATAAAATCATTGCAATAACTGAAGATGTGCTAGGCTTGACCCTATAGCAGTCTAGGGGCAACTTCTAGTACTAACATATTTTGGCGCCATTGTCGGGGACGAAGCAACGAAGATATATTCCCCGGGAGAATGAAAATGATCAGATCCACTTCTTGATGGTGAACAGGAAGAGGGCAGATACATGACTGCACATCTTTCACCATGGAGACTCCATTGTTCTGAGATTCATAGGTGACTCCACTGGTTGAAGATACAGGATGGCCATGGAAACTATTTTGGCTCAGAGGTATGCATTTTGTGATTTCACCAACATATATGGTTTTCCACATCCAGTGCCTACCATAGTTGAATGGGATGACTATGTTCCCAGATTTAGAGGAAGTAAGCATGATCACCCTGGTGAGCACTTATTAAATTTTCATAAATGTATGTTGGAGCATGGTTTTGTTCATGAGGATGTCTTAATTAATATGTTCAAATTTTCCTTAGAAGGCTATGCTCGTGAATGGTGGCAATCCCTTCCTACTGCTAGTATCCATTCCTTGAAGGATTTTCACATGGATTTTAATTCACATTTCGAGAAGATTTACCCCACTGAAATCATTTTTGAAGAATGTTGTGAAAAGTACAAGCTTTATATTCAGCAGGAAGTAGAGTATTCTTCATGTGATGAGTTATGTGAAGATATTGATGAAAGAGAAAGTAAGGATGAAATTCGGTCTTCTAATGAAAATATGAACAAAACATTTTCTTTTTTTATTTCCTAAGAAGAAAGTCTTCCAGATATGATTCATGATTGTACTAATGATTGCATGGTAGATGCATTAAACCCTGTATCTTATGCATCCGATGTATCCGATTTGAAAGAGGAACCAATTGTAGAAGAGGATCTTTCTCCTTCTCTTCAAGAAGTTCCCCATGATATATTCTCACCTAAGAGTGAAGAGAAGGATTCGGAGATTACTCATTTTCCGGTGCAAATCCAAGGAGATCTGGGATCACCTATCTTTGATGAATACTCTGATGAAGAAAAGAAGATCCATTTTGTTGACTTGAGGAGAAGCCAACCAGTGTATGACACAGCTGTGAATCAGATTGTGATAGAGAACAACTATGTGTAGAAATCAGCCATCCTGAATCCACATAAGACATTGATCAACCATCTCCAGAAATTAGCAAGCCCGCATGCACTATGCTCGAATGTGGATTTGCAGACAATAACAAATCATTTAAGTTCAGTAGTGAAGTTACTTTACAGCGATGTTCAGATTTGCAGGCAGTTACAAGTGACAGCCATTCTCAGGAGGAGGATATGCAGAGACTTTTTGATCTTCTGCTGAAACAACAGCAAGAGGTATTTGCTTGCAGCTTTATTGATCTGTTTGTTGATTATCTCGAGTTTTTTAGTAGCTTAGATGTCAGAGCACTTTTTTCAAAATGAGGTTGGTTGTTTTGTTCTTTTCAATGGAATATCAGTGTTCTATGGTTTCTTGCATTCTTTGTTTCCAGATTAAGAGACGTACCGATCAGTCAAATACTTGTATGGATTCACTAGAAGCATGATTTTACCTGATCTAATGGAAGTAGTTGGATAGAGTAGGTAGTGTGTAAAATATGCTCGTCGTATGAGCAGGTAGATTATTTTCGGTTCATTAGTCTGTTGCAGTATGTTGTTACTTCAGAATTTGAATAAGTTGCAAAAGTTTGGGCTTTATTTGAAATGTTATTGACTGAATCCATTGGACTAGGCACAACACAGAAGAATGTGAATATTTGCAGAGACAAAAGTTTGTAGGTTGCATTGCACAGATGCACAGAGAAAAAGGCATAGTGGTCTGCTTGTTCTTGATGCCTCACAGGGAGAGCATCATCCCCCAGAAGGAGCCAATGTTAGTATCCAGATACTAACATTCTCAATTTTCTCCTTGTTGCAGGAATGATTTTATTCCCGTAACACCGAGAAGTGGTGTTCATGAGCATCGGTATTGCATATGCCAGAAATAGTGTTGAGATTTTAACTTACCTCGTTGGAGGGAGGTATAGGAAGGGTGGAAGTCCTTCTTCCATACGCCTTTACAGTGTTATAATTCCTTGACTCCACTTCATCGATATAAGTTGGTCTTTTAAAATGTGTTTAAAGCTGATATTAAGTAAGGATCATTAATTGTGGATTAAAAGGAAATTTTCTGGCAAAATAAAAAAAATGGTATTATAAAGCCAATTTTGGCTTATATGGTCAAGTTATACACTCTCAGTTTTCTTTTACAGACTTAATGATTAGTCTAGCAAAATTATTGGTCGGGAGCCAATCTCCAGCACCCAAGCCCTGCAATCAACATACAAACGAATTAGCAACACAACCAACTACATGCCAAAGTCCACATGTCGAGCACAAATCAACACACAAGTCATAAACGCTAAGTGTGTCAAAATAAGTTGTAGGTGTCAAAGGGTTTGATCGTCAAAAATCCAAGTGTCAAGATCGTTTGCCAAAGACATTATTTAATTTTCAGTGTGAAGCACTCCAGGGTTGCGACCAAGTTTTGATATCATCTTAAAGATTGCAGTCTTGGAAATTCTCTTTGTTCCTCATCTCTAGACACTGATGTTGATCCAACCTTTGATCAGCGCCTTGATGTAATAAGAAGGTCTTCACTTGAAAAAAAACGATTTTGAAGAGAAAAATAATATCATCCTATTGACTATGATGCTCCAGTTTCCAATTCAGAGAAGAGTTCGCTTGGACTTCGTGCGAAAATTGGAATTGGAGTTGCAATCGTGGATTTTGCTCTTGTATTTGCAATTGGTGATTTGCAACACAAGGCACCACAAATAGTGAGCCACGAACAGGTGCCAAAGATTGTGCAGGTGTCCTGTGGTGAGGATAGTTGCATTTTTAGAGTATTTGACAGATTAAAGGCATTGAACCATGATGTAGGAAAAGCCACAAAGAGAGGGATTGATGCTTGGTGAATACACAATTCAATTTGTGGATGTGTTCGTCATGCGACATCCAAACGCCCAGTCTTGAAAGAAGACACCCAAGGAGTTTTCAAGGTCTCAGCTACGAAGCGCCACCAAGAGGTTTTTGCAATCACCAAAAACAAATGTGTTCACTGTCAGATATCTAGAGAAAATATACATCAGTTCATTGGAAGTTTAAGCAGAAATTTTTTACTCTGATAAAGATATTTATATTGGAACTGAAGTAGGAAAACTTTGTTCCTGCAAAACCTTTGCCTACAGACAAGAAAGGCGAGCTATGGTTGCTAGGCCCACAAAACAAGGTTCTTTGTTGAAGACTGCAATTGATGTAACAATGGTATCAAAGATGTCTGATATCTGCATTTTCTTGAAAACATATAATAGGATATCTCCATTGGGAACTTTGCAGGTTCATTTAATTGATAAACCAGTCTTTTGCTCGAAAGCAGTTGCACAAGAAGCCAAGATAACAGAGCATGTCAAAGAATATGTTGATTTCTTGTGAGAGATATAGTTAATAAGATATGGTACTCTATCATGGGAGAAAAATCAGCAGTCAAGAGATATATCCTCACCATTTCCAAAAATCAAGGACTATTTTCATTAGTCAAAGATGTAATCTGATTTTCAGGCTTTATGACCTAGATATCAGGGTTTTAGTTTTGAAGACCCTCCTATTAGTGAGTTGATGTAATAGCTTAACTTGGTGGAGGTTTAATATCTCGAATCTGCTATCATCATATCTAATCAAATTGGTTCCAAATACAGGGCAGAAGATCCAGCATTTCCAAGAAGAAAGGTATAGGAAACAGAGCAGTTAGTGGCAGCCAATTAACAGTCAAAGATCCTTGTACAGATTTTGAGGAATTGAAAGTTAGCAGTCATTGGGTACTTCAAAGACATGAACTCTTCCAGATTCAAAGATATTTGTGTTATTTACAAAGCAATCATTAAATAATTATGTTGAGATAAGAATAGATATCCCACTTCACCCGTTCCAGATATTTTGTAACCATTTTCCAGATTTTGTCTATTCTAAGTAGATTGATAAAATTCGTTTCCAAAAAGATAGCAACAGTTTGTTTCTTGTAGTTATATATATTCTACCATTTGTAAAAGAAAAGAAGAGGGAGACCCAAGAGGGTAAGGCCTGAGAATAATTTGTAAAAGAAAAGAAGAGGGAGACCCAAGAGGGTAAGGCCTGAGAATAATTTGATGAATTATCCAACCAGTAGGTGTTATTGTAAGCCTAAGGGCATTAGTTTCGGTGATCTCTTCTGACATTGGTGATCTATGACATTTGTTTTATCAGATTGTGATTTCTCTTGTCTAAACAATGTTTTTCCATCTTCCTTGTTTTACATTCTGTTTTTTGTCTTACTTGAACGAATTGCAGACATTGAGAATCAATGGTTGCTCATGGATGATAGATTCCCGAGCGGTAAATATTTTGCCATGACTGCCTATTATCAGTGTGTTTTGTTTCAAGTACCATTGCATCCATTTGACAAAGAAAATCTTGGT
The DNA here is from genome assembly GCA_010110895.2 of Picea sitchensis. Taxonomy (NCBI): domain Eukaryota; kingdom Viridiplantae; phylum Streptophyta; class Pinopsida; order Pinales; family Pinaceae; genus Picea; species Picea sitchensis. The sequence continues at coordinate 59,968 of SNQJ01S0052894.1, read as the reverse complement.
TTGATGAGATGTTCTACTTTTCGTTTATTCCCTATTCTTCTACCCATTTACATATAAGCATTTTATCTGATATACAATTTGATTGCTTTCAATCAAGAGGGTGTTTACTTGACTCCATGCCCAATGGTGTTTTTACTAATCTGCATTTAGCCTGTTTCTCTTATTCTTTCTCCATCTACCTGATCCACCTTATTTCAAAACCCAAAACACATCCTTATTTATAAAATCATTGCAATAATTGAAGATGTGCTAGGCTTGACCCTATAGCAGTCTAGGGGCAACTTCTAGTACTAACACCTCCCATCCAAAAGTGTCAAGTTTACATCAACCACCACATGCCTTAGCCCCAAAACAATATGTCAAGCATAGAAAAGTGGCATAAGATCTCCCAAGCAAGTCGTTGGGATGGAAGAGAGCTAGGTTTAACTGTCCAAGGTGTCCTCTCTTTCCTCCAAAGACAATGAGCATCATCCTGTTGGTCCCAAGGTGTGGGTCATGGAATCCAACCTGTTATCACCGTAACAATTTTTAGACAAGATCTAAGTCTCAGGAATTTAGCAAGAGCTACATCATCGCAGAATCTTGATAGTTTGGAGAATTGATAATTTAGAGGACCGGGACATTTCTAGCGGCATATAGACAAATATAGCGGAGGCGCAAAAGGTATAATTCGACAGACCATCGATTATAAAACGACCCAGATCAACGGCTAGAGCCCATATCGGGCGGTAAACTTGCACGGGACTTAACCATGCAAAGGCGGACCGGGGAAACCGTTGTGGTTTTTAAAATGGACGTGCGTCGCCTCCAGAAATACATCGAGGCGAAAGGAGGGTTACCTGAAACCACTTTCGCCAAAGCCCCGATGTCACATGTTCCTATATGTCAAATCAAACACTCGTGGGGTGTCGGTGGCAGCTGGTCGAAATCACTCTGTTTCACTTGTTCGGTACTTCACAACTGTATAATGTCAGGTGAACGTCTCCATATAACGAACTTGAAAGCTAATCATTTGAAATGGATTGGCCAAGCAGGGTAAATCAACGTACCTGTCATTGAATCTGTCAGCAATTCATGATTGGAACTCTATAATTATCGATCCTCAAGTATGAAGGTATCATTTCATCCATAAGCGAATTAATCTCCAATTCGCTCAACTCTCTGATTTATGTAAGAACGTTTCGGTGTCCATGAAATTGGGATACATGGACCAAGCTATATCTGGTGAAACCGATCATTCGAGCAACATGGAAGATTTACCTATGAGCAGGAAGGAAAGAGTAATTGCGCATATATTGGTGACTAAATTCCACACAGAAGCTGCTATAGACTCAGGATTGGAAGTCAAGCTAAATCCCATTATGAGGGATCTAGTCATCAACAGGCGAGCTGTAAAAAAGAAATGGAGCAAATGATAGAAGAAAGAAACTGTAGTTGAAACGGCTGAAAGTGTTGGAGAGAATCAACCGACCTGTTTGGATACTCTAAAGGAGGAGATCGCTAAGCTAAAATAAAACTCTCAGGTGGAGACAGGTACATCCCAACAAGTTTTGGAAAAATGGAGCCTAGATACGTTGAACATGTTCCTAACAGCCCCTCTAAAATAGGGTAACGGTTATTATAAATCATTTCTCATTTGTAACTGATCTCTAATCTTAGAACGATGAGAAGTCTGAATGTTTTGTATTCCACAAAGAAACCTTCACTATATATATATTATCTCGAGAAGATAGAAGGCATGGAAAAAGAGGAGCATGCCCTCTGTGCAGGAAGACCTTTGTAAATTTTGGGCTAGAATGAATATATAAATGCAAAAGAGGATTGTGGATTGTTTATGAAAAGATTCTAACTGGCATTGATATGAGTCTTGTTTTACCTTCTCAGTATGTGTTTCATGTGATCTTTTATTCCATATATATTTTTCTTTTGTTTAAATCGGAGAGTTTAAAAGCCCAGAATTCATCATTTGATGCTCTTGGCTTAGCGATTTAGACTATGTTTATCTCTTCTGAACTAATTTAGAATTCATTCCAATAATGCTCTGATATAGTTATGTGTTTCCTCTTCCTCTGATGCCATGAAAACTTTTCAGATATAAACTCAAACTTACTACCTGATTTATCCTTTTCCTCTTAATAGTTTGCAGATTTGACAATGCATTGTTCATTCTAGACTCCATAGCCCAAATGTCATCTCCCTTCCTCCGGTCATGTTATTACAAACACCGAAACAAACCAAATATAGCCACTGATTGCCATAGATATATCAAGTGACATGAGAGAGCCCTCTCTGAGTTGAGTAGTCTAGTGCATCGTCTCTAATGTTAGTTGAAACAGTTACCTCTGTCGTGTGTCTATTCAGATGGACAAAATTTACAGAGTACTAACATTTATGGCGTCATTGTCGGGGACGAAATTGAAAAATTTTCTCTAAGAAGAATGACATGGTTGAGATCTAAGGTCTAAGAGTAGCAGACACTTAGGCATGTATTGGTTGTATTCCTGCTCTGGCAACTCCACACATCAAAAATCAGTTTGAAGGTGATTCCACTGGTAGAAGAATCCAAAAATTTGAAGTTTCAATAGCGACTCCACTCTCAATGCAGAATCCATCTTCCAAAACATTATGGGCGACTCCACTAAGAAATGAGATCCCTTGACAAAGGTATGATGGAAAAAAACAAGTACTTAAAATTGGATTTTTTCCAAGGCACTTTATTGTTTGTTATAGATTGCCTCTGCTTTTTCCTTGAGCATGCCAAGAAAATTTTTCTTTACCTGTTGCATTCTAATGATGATCATGAAAAAAATGCAATCATTTATCCTCCTCTTAAAGTTGCACATGCATACCCCCACCGTATCGATGATTTCGATAGGAGTTTTACAATTGGTCCATGCGATGACCGTGACCAAGTCAGTGAACCCCATAAAGTCAAGGCCAATGTCTCTCCCCATGTTCCTAGTCTAACGTCCTCTAGAGCCCAACATAGATACATACCACTGAAACTACCCCAAGTCCTCCACGATTTCCCTCCAAATCACCATGAATATCTACCTTTGTTTGATGGAGAAACTAATGTCATCTCAGCTGAAAAGCACATCCAAGGGTTTGAGCATTTTATAGATTTATTTGAGATTAATCATGACGATGTTTCTATGAGGGATTTCTCTCAATCCTTGAAAGGGGACACCAAATACTGGTTTAGACATTTGCAGCTAGATACAATTATCTCATGGGAGGAATTGAAGAATGTTTTCTTAAAGTTTTGGGGCAAGAAGAAATCTTTGGATCTACAACTAGCAGAGTTTTATGCCTTGAAATGGCAGAGCAACGAAACTATCTTTATATTCAGTAGAAGGTTTTCCAATATTTACTATAAATTGTCTGAAGAGATTCAACCCACTGAAGCAGCTGCTATGTTCCATTATACCACAACTCTTCATCCAGATTTGTCTTTCCTCCTGATGGAAAGAAGACCTAATTCCTTGCATCAAATGTTTAATGATGCCCAGAATATTCAACACAACATCCAAGCATGTAAGCAAATCCAAAATGAGGAGTTAGATACTAAATAAAATAAAAGAGAATATGAACAGAAAATGTTTGATTGGAGCCTTGAGCATATAGTTGACAATATCATGGGCCCTCTTGAAGTCTCAAATGCTTGTGATCGTGCTAAAAATTATATTCCACTTGTTAAAAGAAGAGGTGTTGTTCTAGCTTCTGAGCCATCCCATGATAAGCAGGGAGTTGGTCATTTTGTAGACAGTCAAGAGGATGAGTTTGAAAACCAGTTTGTTGAAGAACAAATTAATGTTCCAAGTCCATTCTTATTAGACGACGTTGCATATGATGTTGGTTTGCCTATATATGAAAAATACAAGGATGATCGTGACATTGAAGACTCTCCTCTTCAACAGTACATTGAGGAGCAAAATATTAGATCAACTAAAGAGAATTATCTACCCTTGTGCTTCACTGCATTCAAATTGTTGAAAGAGAATTCTCATATCATTGTTGAGGCAAGCGAATTTGTGTTGATGCAAAGTTACACCAAACCAACAAAACATATTGACAAGATATTGGAACACTCTTCTCAAACGCTGGATGACCCTATTCTTTGTTTTGAGGAAGACCTTGTGGATTCAGAAATACAGTCATTGGTCGAAGACAAAGCTGAAGGTGAGCATGTCCAAAAACCCAAAGAGATGGAAAAATGTACCTATGATACTAAAAAAAATGAAGAAGGTTGTGAGTCAGGTAATAAAACCTTGCCATTTTGTTTTTCCTCATTTGAACTGTTAAAACAAAATGGTGTTTCAAATCAGAAAATATCTGAGCATGAAGTCGAAGGTGAAGAAAGAAGCGGGCTTACAAATAAAAACTCACTCCCCTTATGTTTTTCTTCCTTTGAATGGTTAAGAGAAAATCATGAAATTTCATAAAAAATAGGGACTTCTAACTATATTCACAGTAGCACTGTTTTATATGAAAAGGTTGTCATCATTAGAGAACACCAACTACACTCACATGCATTTCATGATCATTACTTGGAAGGTTATTTCAATCCAGAATTTCAATCAGATCTTAACCATCAAATTAAAGAAGAAGTCGATCAGGAAATTTTTATCAAAGATCTTTTCCTTTCTCCTAGAACTAATACAGATGTTCAAAAATATTATCGGCAAGACAAGGTATTTCAAGGTTGCCTTTCTTCCCCTGAAAATGAAGTAGTGATCCTATTTCTGAACAGCCTAGATATGGATGAAGATTTTGAAATTTCACATATGAAAACTCCAAACAACGGGGAAACCTTAGTGGAAGAATCTTAACCTTCTATCTTGATTCCTGAAAAGGATTCATGCTTTCATATGATTCAGGATTGCGAGACACATTATATGGGAAAGGTTTACGATCAGAATCTACCAACAACAGTGGATTACAATGAATCAATGTTTGCACCAAATCTTTTCACGTTATATGATGTTCTCCAGCCATGGTCGCTTTATGACTTAGGAAATCCCTACTACCAGACTTCTCAACAACTCTATCAATTTTTTAGAAGTCAACAAGTTGAATTACATAAAAACAAAAATACAATGGGAGGATTAAAACATGATGATTGTTTTACACATATTTTATAACATCCATTCGCAATCCTATTGGAAGAAATGAACAATACAAATGTCTTTAATTTTTTGAGATTTGGATTTATGGATGTAATGTTGAATGAATTAGCAGTAAGATGGATCTGGAATAATCTTGTGCAAAGTATACAGACAGTGGATAAATTCTTGCATGGTTACATTGGCATTTTGATGTCACTTGATTGAGTATTCATTTCAGTGTTTTGGGGTAGATAGGAACGTACGAATAAGCTTGTCGGACAAGCATTTTTCAGTTTATATTTCTGGTATTGAGTACAGTCAGTTTCAGCAGTATATTCAGTGTTCAGTATCCAGTTGAGAGCAGCGTACAGAGTTTAGACTTCGGAAGACACTAGAGATATGGTAGGAGCAGGGTACATGCACATGTTTTGGGACCAGCCCAGCGGATCAGGCACCATTTCTACAAGTTATTTGCTACCTCACAGGGAGGATATCATCCCTAGTTGGAGCCTATGTTATCACCGTAACAATTTTCATACAAGATCTAAGTCTCAGGAATTTAGCAAGAGCTACATCGTCGCGAAAGCTTGATAGTTTGGAGAATTGATAATTTAGAGGACCGTGATATGTCTGGCGGCGTATAGACAAATATAGCAGAGGCACAAAAGGTATAATTGAACAGACTGTCGATTATAAAATGACCCAGATCAATGGTTGGAGCCCATATCGGGCGGTAAAGTTGCACTGGACTTAACCATGCAAAGGCGGACCGGGGAAACCGTTGTGGTTTTTAAAATGGACATGGGTCGCCTCCAGAAATACATCGGGCCAAAAGGCAGGTTACCTAAAACCACTTTCGCCAAAGCCCTGATGTCACATGTTCCTATACGTCAAATCAAACACTCATGGGGTGCCAGTGGCGGCTGGTCGAAATCACTCTGTTTCACTCGTTTGGTACTTCACAACCGTATAATGTCAGGTGAATGTCGCCATATAATGAACTCAAAAGCTAATCATTTGAAATGGATTGGCCAAGCAGGGTAAATCAACGTACTTGTCAGTGAATCTATCAGCAATTCATGATTGGAACTCTATAATTACCGATCCTCAAGTATGAAGGTATTATTTCATCCATAAGCGAAGTAATCTCCAATTTTCTCAACTCTCTTATTTATGTAAGAACGTTTCGGTGTCCACGAAATTGGGATACATGTACCAAGCTATATCCGGTGAAACTGGTCATTCGAGCAACATGGAATATTTACCTACGAGCAGGAAAGAAACAGTAATTGTGTGTATATTGGCAACTAAATTCCACACAGAACTTGCTACGGGCTCAGGATTGGAAGTCAAGATAAATCCCATTATGAGGGATCTAGTCATCAACAAGCGAGCTGTAAAAAAGAAATGGAAAAAACGATAGAAGAAATAAATCGTAGTTGAAACGGATAAAAGTCTTGGAGAGAATCAGCCGACATGTTTGGATACTCTAAAGGAGGAGATCGCTAAGATAAAATAAAACTCTCAGGTGGAGACGGGTACATCCCAACAAGTTTTGGACAAATGGCGCCTAGATACGATGAACCTGTTCCTAACGGTCCCTCTAAAATAGGGTAACAGTTATTNGTAGTTGAAACGGATAAAAGTCTTGGAGAGAATCAGCCGACATGTTTGGATACTCTAAAGGAGGAGATCGCTAAGATAAAATAAAACTCTCAGGTGGAGACGGGTACATCCCAACAAGTTTTGGACAAATGGCGCCTAGATACAATGAACCTGTTCCTAACGGTCCCTCTAAAATAGGGTAACAGTTATTATAAATCATTTCTCATTTGTAACTGATCTCTAATCTTAGAACGATTAGAAGTCTGAACGTTTTTTATTCCACAAAGAAACCTTCACTATATATATA
>SNQJ01S0052894.1:17319-45191 GCA_010110895.2 Picea sitchensis | reverse complement strand
AAAGTGGATACAAAATAAATTATTTAAATAATAAAGTTAATGGAGAAATTACTAAGTGGACAAGTGGTTAGAAGTGGGTTAGCCCTAAAATAAGGAAACTGGGTTAAGATGGTTAGAAGGTAACCCCTTGAGGAAGCTACAAGAAAGTATAAATAAGAGGCAAGGGTCTCTCATTTTTAATCACACTTGAGACTATTGAATATCTACAAGTGACTAAGGTAACCAAAGGATATCTAATCTGAATTTTAGAGGGAAGGTGAAGTAAAGAAGGTTGAAAATCAAGGGAGGATAAATTCTTTTAATGATGCTTTCTAAGGTATGTTATTTAAAGGTCATCTCACCATTTTCGCAATAAAAAAATTTCTAGAATGATTCAGACCGTGAAATTGGGAGGTCGTTGAGGAAACATATTCAAGTAGTTGTGATACAAATTGCATCTTGTGGGTCGTTGTATTTTTGGAGTTACACTCTGGGGAAAATAGGGTTTGTGGCTAGTCCTGAAACTAGTCTAAAACAGGTGTTTTGGGTAAAAATGTCATAACTTATTCATAACAAATCCAAATTCAGTAATACCAAATGTATTGGTTAGAGTACAGTCTATAGTATTCTTTGTACAATTTCCATATCCATACAACAAATATTTTGTGTGGGGAATGCTCTACAAGTTCGCTCTCTAGAATAAGCCAGAATTCAATAAGGTTGTTGCAGATTTGTTGGTTGTAGGTCAGTGGTACAAGTTGTTAAAGTGGTATATCTCACAGTGATAGTGTGGAAGTAGTTTCATCATTCTACTTCTATGTTAGGGAAGTTGGACGAGGCAAGGACAGGTGGTTGTAGCCACCTTCAGGTTGTAATCGGAGAAAAAAGGGCTTGTAGCCAGAGAATTGGAGAGTTGGAGCTTCCCTCAGGTTGTAGCCTGAGAAACTAGGGGGTTGGAGCCTCCTTCCAGTTGCAGCTAGAAAACAAAGGAAGTTGGTGCTTCCAATGAATGTAATTCTTAAACACATATAATAAAAATAATTATGTGGTTTTCTCCTGCTTTGGGTTTCCACGTAAAAACATTGGTGTACTGTGTATGTGTATGATTGTTCATTTGTTCATTGTTTATTTACTATGAAAATATTGGATGATAATAATACATTGATATAACACTTGTATTTTATGGATTAGATTTCTCTATTACTGATTCACCCCCCCTCTCAATAATCCAACAATTGGTATCAGAGCAAGCTCCTTAAGAAATCAGTTTAACCATTGAAAGGTAGATCATGGAGAGCAACAACATGTATAAAAATGGAATACCATAGTTTGATGGACAGAAGTATGCATTTTGGAKAAAAAGGATGAAAACATATATACAGGCACATGGATTTGAAATTTGGCAATCAGTTGTAGATGGATACAAAGAACCAGCAGTTCCGTCGACAAACAAAAGAGCAATAAAACTCAGGAAAAATAATTCCAAAGCCACAAATGAAATTTTGAATGGTCTTTGTGAATCAGTATACACCAAAGTTATACATTATAAATCTGCTAAAGAGATTTGGGACAAGCATCAAAATATTTATGAAGGAGATTCAAATGTCAAAGAAGCAAAGCTTCAAACTTACAGAGGTTTGTTCGAACAACTAAAGAGGAAGGAAGATGATAATATTGTAGCTTACTTCTTACGAGTCGATGAAACAATAAATGAAATCATAGGATTGGGAGAAGAAATTAAAGAATTTGTAATTGTTCAAAAGGTACTAAGATCTCTTCCTATGAGATTTGATCCTAAGATACCAGCACTAGAAGAAAGAGCAGATCTAGACTCAATAAGCATGGACGAACTACATGGAATCTTCACATCATATGAAATGAGAACTGAACAGAAAAATCCATATATAAAATAAGCATATTTCAAAGCATCCAAAATGCAAAAGAAAAAGGGAAAGAAAAAAGAAAAAGAACATAGTAGCAGTAGTGACATCTCGGAAGATGATGAAGAAATGGCCAACTTTGTCAGAAGATTGAACAAGGGAACCAACGGCAGATATAAAGGTAAGTTTCCATTGTTTTTTTTTAATTGTGATGGTATTGGTCATTTTGCTAACAAATGTCCTCATAATAAAAATAAGAGGAATGATGAATATTACTCAAATATCAAACAAACATATAAAGGAAAAAGAACCACAAAGAAAGCTTTCAAGAAAATCTTCTACACCAAAGAAGACATATCCTCATCAGATGAAGATGAAGTCAGTGACAGTGAGACAGAAATAGTTCTATTCATGGCAGTAGAAGACTCTGATAAAGAAGACACCTAAGAAGAATATGAAGAGGATGAAGTTGACTACCGAGAATAATTGTTGTGTGCCATAGAAGTTATAAGAAGAGAAAACAAGAAAAATAAGAACCTACAAGCATAACTAGACAAGAAAGAAGACACTCATGAACTGGAACAAATGATCACAAATTTGAAGGTTCAAATAGAAGAAGATAAGATAATCAAAGAATCACTCAAGGAACAACTAGAAGAAAGAGACAGGATCACTGGAAATTTGGAAGCAAAGATTGTCACATTAAGAAAGGATATTCAAAAGAAAAATATTTAAAAAAACTCAAAAGTTTTGGATAACATTATCAGCAGTCAAAAGCCTCATCATGACAAGTCCGGAATTGGATACAATCAGACAGAAAAGGGATCAAGATCCAAAACAACAAAACAAGAAACATATCCAAAAAGCTATGCAGAAACAATCAAAGGGGATAGGAAGACCTACAAGGAAGATTACAGGGACACTCTTCCACCGAGAAGATTCAGATTTCATAATCAATGACCGATAGAAACAGATAGGCGTCAGAAAGAAGAAGGATTCATAAGAGTAACTCCTTTCAGAAAATATTCAAGTCCGAGGTATCAAACTATATTTTTTGGTTTATGTTATGCATGCAATAATTTTGGACATAAAGCTGTGAATTGCAGAGCTAACAGCAGAAACATAAACAACTTTGAAATTCATACACAAAAGGGTTATCCAACAAGGCCTAGTGAAACACAAAGAAGAAGTTACAATAGGTTTGAATCATTGAGCACTGAAGTAGAATGCTACAAGTGTAACAACTTTGGACACATGGCCAAATATTACAGAATGGCAGTCCCTCCTAGAGAACCACAACAGAACAACAATAGTCACAGACAGGAACCTCGGAAGAGGACATGGATAAGAAAGCAGAATCAATATAACAATGAAGAATGCACACTTGCTCTACAAGCTAAGCAGAAGAAACATGGTTGGTATGTTGACAGTGATTGTTCAAAACACATGACAGGTGATAAAGACAGGTTTCTTGCATTAATAAAGGAAAGAGATGGATCGGTCTCTTTCGGAAATGATGATTTAGCTAAAATCATTGGAAAAGGCACGGTCAGAATTGGAAACAAGAATACCAAGGAAGAAAATGGTCTACTAGTAGAATATATGAAACATAATCTTATAAGTGTGAGTCAAATGTGTGACCAAGTTCATAAAATTACTTTCTATTCACAGAAGTGATAGATAAGAAAAGAAGGTTCAGAAAAATTGATTGCAATAATTTCAAGAACTTCAAGCAACATATATGTACTAAGTGAAATTGGAAATGAAAAGTGTTGTCTAGGAAAGGAAGATGAAGGTTGGCTATGGAATAGAAGAATGGGTCACATACACTTTGACAACCTTGTCAAAGTCAGCAGAAAGGAATTCGTTAGAGAAATACCCCAGATCACGAAACCAACCAACACTTTATGAAAACATTGTCAACAAGGAAAGCAAACAAAGACTAGGTTCAAATCAAAGGAATACTCAACAACAAGACCATTGTAAATTGTGCATACTGATCTAGTTGGACCAAATACAACAAAGGGTTTAAAAAGTGAGAAATACTTTATGTTATTATTTTACGATTATACAAGAATGACTGCGGTTTTCTTTCTCAGGAATAAGTCAAAAGCTTTTGAAAACTTCAAGGTCTACAAAGAAATGGTTGAAAATGAAATGGATTCAAAAATCAAATGTTTGAGATCTGATAATGGAGGAGAGTTCACTTCAAAGGAATTTATGGACTATTGTAGTAGACATGGAATAAAAAGGCAATTCTTCGTTGCTAGGACACCTCAACGGAATGGAGTTGTTGAAAGAAGGAACAAGACAGTACAGGAAATGGATCGAACAATGCTAATGGATTCCAAATTGACAAATATTTTTTGGACACATGCAGTGCATACAACAGTTCACATTCAAAATAGAGTAATGCTCAGAAACAACACTGGCAAAACTCCCTACGAGCTATGGAAAGGAAGACCAACAAATGTGAATCACTTCAGAGTATTTGGAAGCAAATGCTACATCAAAAGAGAATATGGCAGAATGGGAAAGTTTGACTCTCGTGTGGACAAAGGAGTACTTGTTGGTTACTCAATTACAAGAAAATCATACAAGTGTTACAATCTCAGGTTGAACAAAGTTGTGGAAATAATCAATGTAACAATTGATTAAACAGGTGGATGATAATTAAAGGAAGAATAAAATGAATCAATGGAATAGCTTTACGAAGAAGAAGCATAAGATGAAGAAGAAGTAGAAGGGAAAGATGAAGAGGATCAGACAAAAGTAGAAGAGCAAGCTCGCCAAGTGCCTCAAAAGACACCTAGCAAACGAGTACAGAAGAATCATCCTTCAGAACAGATTATCGGAAACAAAGATGCAGGAGTTGAGACTAGAAGAAGAATCAGTTCGCCAGAATAAAAGCACCTAGAACTCTCATCTACGATTGAACCAAATAGTTTTGAAGAGGCTAGCAAGGATGAATTCTGGAATAAGGCCATGGATGAAGAATTGGATCGAATAGAGAAGAATGACACTTGGGAATTGGTTCCAATATCAAAGAATAAGAATGTGATTGGCACAAAGTGGGTATTCAGAAATAAATTGAATGAAGATGGACAGGTTACAAGGAACAAATCCAGATTGGTATGTAAAGGATATGCACAGGTTGAAGGAATCGAATTTGAAGAGACATTTTCCCCAGTTTCCAGAATGGAAGCAATCCGATTGCTTTTAGCTTATGCATGCTCCAAGAATATTAAAGTGTATCAGATGGACGTGAAATCATCTTTTTTGAATGGGTAACTTGAATAAGAAGTCTACATCGAACAACCAGAAGGATTTCAGTTGTCAGAGAAAGCAGATTATGTGTGTAAAATGAAGAAGGCCTTGTATGGTCTAAAACGGGCTCCTAGAGCATGGTACTCTAGACTAGATAAATATCTACAGCATGTAGGGTTTAGAAAAGGAAGTGCAGACAGCAACCTCTACATCAAGGTAACTCAAGATAGTATTTTATTAATTGAAGTTTATGTTGATGATATTATTTTTGGAAGTATTGATGACAGGTTAAGCCAAAAATTTGCAAAGGATATGCAGAATGAATTTGAAATGTCATTACTTGGAGAACTATCCTTCTTTCTGAGTCTTCAGATACGTCAAAGAAACCAAGGAATTTTTATTTCTCAAACTAAGTATATCAGAGAAATGCTAAGGATGTTTGGAATGGAAGATTGCAAACCAGTTATCACTCATATGCAAACCAATTGCAAGTTGAGAAAATATGATGATTCTAAGTATACATACCAGAGGTAATACAGGTCAATGATTGGTATCTTACTATATGTGAGAGCATCTAGACCAGAGGTAATATAGGTCAATGATTTGTATCTTACTATATGTGACAGCATCCAGACCAGATGTAATGCAGGCAGTTGCGTAGGTGGCACAATTTCAAGCAGCACAAAAGGAATCATATGTATTAGCAATGAATAGGATTTTCAGATATCTCAAAGGAACAAAAGATTTTGGATTATGGTATCCAAAAGGAAAGGATCTATCACTTATTGCCTACACAGATGCAGATTGGGCAGGTTGCATTGATGATCGACGAAGCACCAGTGGAGCAGTGTTCTACTTGGGTGAGTGTTTAGTATCATGTCTAAGCAGGAAACAATCATCAGTATCCTTATCTACAATTGAAGCAGAGTATATTGCAACAGCAGCATGTTGTACATAGGTTCTATGGATGAAACAAACTCTAACAGATATACAGGTTGAGTATGATGATCCCATTCCAATCTATTGTGATAATACAAGCGCCATCAGTATCTCAAAGAACATGGTGATGCACTCCAAGAAAAAGCACATTCCAATCAAGTATCACTTTCTACGGGAACAGGTTGCAGAGAATAACATCAGAGTTGTGTATGTGGGCACAAAAGAACAAGTGGTAGACATCTTTACAAAATCGCTTCCACGGGAAGCCTTTGAGTATCTTCGCCAAATACTCGGAGTAATTTCTACTCCAAAATGAATGTTTTTGAATTATTATCTTATATGTATTAGATTTACACGAGGAAGCACCATAGAGAGGAAAGTTCAGGTTGGCAGATCAGTTTTAGGAAGAGTTCAGTCAAGGGGAGTATCCCCAAAGATAGTTCAATTAGGGCGAGCAGCCCTGGATGGAAAGATATATTTTCCATTGATGACAAAGGGGGAGAGATTTATCATATGCAGAGCATAGAGGCATGGTTCTAGGGGGAGCGATGGTCACTGGGGGAGCATGAGTGACATGACTTCAGTATTGCATCAGAGTGTTACCATCAATGTCAAAGGGGGATATTTATGATTAATTGGGTTGGTTTTCATTGATGTCAACCCTTGAAGCAACTCTAGTAGCACAATGGTTTAGGTAATGGATCCAAGTTTGTTTGATGGATAATGGTATGATTTTTGATATATTTGTAGGTAATACTATTCTATATGGATAGTACATGTCATGCCATTTCTGGTGGTATGTGAAACGTCACATAACTCCTCACGGTTAGAGAGTTATGTCCATGTGAAGTTGGAGAACCCTCCTGAGTCATCTAGAAGCCCCAAAAGGTCAAAGTAGTCAAAGTGGTTGCAAAGAAAAATTATTTAAATAATAAAGTTAAGTGATGAGTGTACTATAAGTCAAAGTGGATACAAAATAAATTATTTAAATAATAAAGTTAATGGATAAATTACTAAGTGGACAAGTGGTTAGAAGTGGGTTAGCCCTAAAATAAGGAGAGTGGGTTAAGATGGTTAGAAGGTAATTTAAATAATAAAGTGAAGTGATGAGTGTATTATAAGTCAAAGTGGATATAAAAGAAATTATTTGAATAATAAAGTTAATGGAGAAATTACTAAGTGGACAAGTGGTTAGAAGTGGGTTAGCCCTAAAATAAGGAAAGTGAGTTAAGATGGTTAGAAGGTAATTTAAATAATAAAGTAAAGTGATGAGTGTACTATAAGTCAAAGTGGATACAAAAGAAATTATTTGAATAATAAATTTAATGGAGAAATTACTAAGTGGACAAGTGGTTAGAAGTGGGTTAGCCCTAAAATAGGGAAAGTGGGTTAAGATGGTTAGAAGGTAACTCCTTGAGGAAGCTACATGAAAGTATAAATAAGAGGCAAGGCTCTCTCATTTTTAATCACACTTGAGCATATTGAATATCTACAAGTGACTAAGGTAACCAAAGGATATCTAAGCCAAATTTCAGAGGGAAGGTGAAGTAAAGAAGGCCGAAATTCAAGGGAGGATAAATTCTTTTGATGATGCTTTTTAAGGTATGTTATTTATAGGTCATCTCACCATTTTCGCAATAACTTTTTTTCTACAATGATTCAGACCATGAAATTGGGAGGCCATTGAGGAAACATATCCAAGTAGTTGTGATACAAATTTCAGCTTGTGGGTGGTTGTATTTTTGGAGTTACACTTCGTGGAAAATAGGGTTTGTGGCTAGTCCTGAAACTAGTCTAAAACAAGTGTTTTAGGTAAAAATGGCATAACTTATTCATAACAGATCCAAATTTAGTAAGACCAAATGTATTGGTTATAGTACAGTCTGTAGTATTTTGTGTACAATTTTCAGATCCATACAATAAATATTATGTGTAGGGAATGCTCTACAAGTTCGCTCTCTAGAATAAGCCAGAATTCAATAAGGTTGTTACAGGATGGTTGGCTGCAAATCAAAGGTACAGGTTGTTATAGTGGTATATCTCACAGTGATAGTGTGACAGTGGTTCCATCATTCTACTTTTTCATTAGGGTGGTTGGACAGGGCAAGGACAGGTGGTTGTAGTCACCTTCCGGTCGTAGTCGGAGAACATAGGGGGTTGTAGCCTCCTTCTAGTTGTAGCCAGAGAATTGGGGAGTTGGAGCTTCCCTCAGGTTGTATCCTGATAAACTAGGGGGTTGGAGCCTCCTTCCAATTGCAGCTAGAAAAAAAAAGGAAGTCGGTGCTTCCAATGAATGTAATTCTTAAAGACATATAAAAAAAAGCATTATGTGGTTTTCTCCCGCTTTGGGTTTCCACGTAAAAACATTGGTGTACTATGTATGTGTATGATTGCTCATTTGTTCATTTTTTATTTAATCTGCAACTATTGGATGATAATGATACATTGATATAACACTTGGATTTTATGGATTAGATTGCTCTATTATTGATTCACCATCCCTCTCATTAATCCAACAATTAAATTATCAACCGAGGCTCGTAAGATTCGAGGTACAGGCGTAGGAAACGTAGGATCAGAGCCTAGTCTAGCCTAATATAAAGTCGGTAACATAATATTCAAACCCACACTGTAGGAAATTAACACGAAGGATTCATCACTGGGATGTAGGAATAACTTAGTTCTATAAAGGCTTAGATCACAGTCTTTCATGCACTCAAGGTGATGTTTGTGTGATTAATGGTGAGTTGCTTACTTAAGTTTTTTGTCCTTCAATGATTATTTACTATAGTGGATCCACACTTAAATGCAATAAAAGAAGCAAGCAAACAGAAATGAATTCAAATGACAGGAAATAAACTAACACCTTGGGAATAATTCCAACGCGGGAAGGTCATATCTCACAAGTTAGACCTATATTTTGTCCCTTGGTGTTTGAAATTACAAGCTTGCAATAAGAAGCCAAACAAAATGAAATACTAAAACAAAACTACGTGATCAACAATTTATTGCAAAGATCTATCCTAAAATGCAAAGATTAAATTCTATCATGCAAAATGATAACAAAAGTGTTCATCAATAACAAAAACAAGAGAGGAAACTAGTGCAGAAATAAGTGTAGACTGGTAAAGAACAATGCAAAAACAAAATTGACTAAGAACATAAGTAATTCTTAAAGCAATCCAAACTTAAACTATAGAAATATTAAGCAAATGTAAAATCACACATCCTAAACTCATAACCACTTGTCAAATGAATAC
This sequence comes from Picea sitchensis, assembly GCA_010110895.2. NCBI lineage: Eukaryota > Viridiplantae > Streptophyta > Pinopsida > Pinales > Pinaceae > Picea > Picea sitchensis. The sequence continues at coordinate 35,866 of SNQJ01S0052894.1, read as the reverse complement.
ATCAATAAAGTAAAGGAAAAAGAAAGGAATGGCATGGGAAAGAATGAACATGAGTGCAAGATGTGGTTTTCTGTGTAATTGAGATTTGAAGGCAACATTTAAACTCAATAACTAATACACAGAAAATGAAGGAGAGATGGTAACAATCTGCTCTTGTAATTAACTAATTGTAATGTATAATCCAATTGAAAACTAAGGAGTGAATCATGTGAGGAAAGATGATGTGAATATAGAAGAGAAAGGTGATATATATAGCAAATGGAGCAACTTTGTTTTACACTGTTTGGGACAACGTAGAATAGGTGACTGGATATGTGAATTGAATAGTAGGTTTTGATGTGTGAGTAGGATGGCAAATCAATGGTGGAACAGGATATATGCAAAGGGTGGTTTGAACGATTAAATAGACGAGAGTGAAGCATCAAAGCAAGGGAACGTTGTCCACAATTAATTAAGCACGGAAACAGAGCATTGAAAAGATATGCAGAAATATAAGCATGCATAAGTAATGGAAGGAGTGCAGACTAAACTCAAAGCTTAAGAAGTGTAATAAGGTACTCAATTGAGAAATGTAATATGAGTCTAAATTCATCCATCATAAAATCAAAAAATAACAAAACTTTAACTCAAATGATAACAAAACTAAAATTGACTTGTAATGAAATAAACACACAATACAATGTTAAACTACCAAGCAAATAGAATATAAAAACACTTACCCATGATGAGGGTCCCTTCCCAGGTGGTGAGTGTTGCTTGAAGACAATCATATCACTCAAATGCTTGGACCCATGCACAGGAACAACAACTCTTTCATTTCATCAAACTCGAAAAATTACAAGTCTCTTGCAATCTTCACATAGTAATGGTGACACCCTAATATCCATTATAAAATAATTCCCATAATGATAATTGGATTTTCTCACAGCCCTATGAGGCTTATTTATACATGAAAAAACATTGAGGAGTGGATGGGACCGAATCCCAATGCTTGGATTTCAAATTTCACATTTTTAGGCAGAAATCCCAAAATACTGGGTTTTATTGTAATTTGGGCATATTTGAGTTAGGGATCCAACCATTTCTTCCAATATAATTCACATTCTGAAAAATTTCCCGCATTTTACTCAATTTTTCATATTTAACACAAAACCTATATCTTAGAATTTCTAGATATGATACCATATGCATGGAAATCTAGGCGCAAGTTGGCAATTTGAGAGTTTAACTATTTTTTGTAGAATCATTCCCCACAAGATGGAGGTCCAAACGTGCAAGCTGGGTGGATTCCCTCACACGTGTATTTATGTAGACATCGTTCTAGACAAAACCCATGTCCCTGATTTTCCTCTAGAAGCATTCCAAATTTTCAACTATAGTCCAATACCGAACGGTTGTTGATGTTGGTACCGGATGACCTGGAACATTCTAGTACCAAATGAGCTGAATTGTGAGTATCGTATGACATGGAGTGTGAATACCGGATGACATGGAGTGTGGGTACTGGATGACTATGCAGGTATAGGTTGATTGTAGAACCTTCTGGTATCGGATGACTTGGAGTGTGAGTACCAGATGACTTCTAGTGAGGTAACATATTGTTTGGACATATAAACATAGGATTTAACCATCATCATCAAAATTGTTGTATAATCATCCTTTTAATCACTAAAAATATGGAAAATTACGTATTAGCCACATAGGATGAATAACAAAAGATAATGGAGGTTTATGGTATAATTAGGGATATATTATTGACGAAATGCGGGGAGAAGATGTAATGATGAGTGTATTTTTATGGTGGAAAATATGACAAAATTGGAGCCCAACACACCCCCAAACCCAAGGAATTTGCATGCCCTCATGCAAACAAGGTGAAGAACTTATGATACTCTGCTTATAGATTTATGTGACATTGTTTCTTTTGTGTTTGTTTCTTGTGGAACGACACTTTGGAAAGTATCACAGATTGATTTTCAAACAGAGAAACAAAATTATCATAAAAATGGAGGACAAGACGTGGATGGGGTATCAAAGTGATGGTGAATGGTGTGCATGTGGAGAATGGTTTATAAAATGATGGTGATGGTGGTCGTATGAACTTGAACGTATTTATACTGTGTATCTTACATCAATTTTAAGACCAATATTTACTTTGTGGTTCTTTGTTTAGATAAGAAACAACGATTTCATCATCTTTGAGATGACTTAAGAATACTTTATGATGTACAAAGAAAAGACACTATAAATGTTGCTTTGTATTTGTATACCACATATTTCCTTTTCATTACTTGGTCTTATCATCAAAGTATATTGTTCATTATGACAAGTGGAGTGAAGATGGAGGGTTTACTAAGTAGTTGTGATAATGCATAGTGGAGTGTGGAGTGTGTTGTAACAAATATTGAAATTTTGGATTTTGGTAACTTAGGAGAGGAAAAAATTATAGTGTTTAACTACCGAAAGTGTAGATGTGAGAAAACAGCCATTTGTCTGTCACGTGCATCACTAAATGTTCTCTACTTGTCATCTTCAGTCAAATAATGTCGAAATCATCCCCAAATGCCACAGCAGTATAACAGTCACAAGCCAACTCACAAAAAATCCAAAGACAGGGTTCACGTGAGAATCAAATAAATGTACCATATGTTCGAGTGTTGAGTCACAAGGAGAATGAATGGAAGCATTGGCAGTGGAACGACCGCATGCACCGAGCATTAAGCCACAAGGAGAAAAAGCTCACGAGTCCGAGATTTTTGGTCGTCGGGGATTTGGTCGACGTAGATATTTTAATAACTACAACCCCGATCCCCGAATTCACTAAAGTATTAAGAAAGATTAATGTTAATAAATCTCATCGCGATTCGGGATTTCTCACGTCAAGCATTATCGAAGTCCCGACACTTAAATCTACAAAAGGTTAAAGATTAATTGCTAATCATGATTAATTAAGAGATTAAGACAAATTATTATTTTCTAAATAATCCCATCGTGATTTGGGATTCCTTGCATGTCATAACTCTTGAAGACATGACACCCAAAACCCCGAAACCTGAAAACCCGAAATCGGGACTCCAGTCATATGCAAAACTGCTTTAAAAAAATGCAATTTTCTCAGCCATGGAGAGGCTTTTTTCCGTGTTTGAATAGTCTATCGACATATACAAATCCTAATACTTCCATTGGTGTCTTCAGAATTTCATTTGGAGCTTGGAAAGACAGTCAAAAGTCCCCCTAAATATGAGGTTTGTTTTCAGAAATGTGGTGTTTTTTATTGTGCTGAGTCGTCATTTTCAAATGATGATTCTGAGCGACTGGAGTATCATTTTGAGAAACGGTTGGAGAATTTTGTGCCTAACACGTTAGAGATCATTAGCCTCTCTCATTTTTCCTACAGGTGTCACATATTGGGAGAATCAAATCCATCTCCGAGCCCTAATTTTCGGATTTCATATTTTCCTGTTTTGACACATGTTTGTTAAATGCAGATTTAGGGAAAATGAAAATGGATCTCAGGGAACTGAGAGAGGTTTTTGCTTAGAATAAACATATGCACAAAAGACTCTTTCAGTTTATACACATCTATCGCAATTCGAGATATACAGATCCATAACCGCAACCCCATTGTTTAGCAGTTTGGCCCATTTTCTATGGCAGAAAGTTTCAAGAATTGGTTGTAACTGTTGTTATCTTTTATATTAGAGAGGATTTCGAACTCAATACATATATGAGGCATATTTGTAAAATAGAGGGAGGAAAAGAGGGGGGGGGGGGTCTTGAGTTAAGGGACAAGAGTAGTACTCTTGGGCTGTAGCTTTCATTTTCAGTTTAATAAAAGATTGCAGAAGCATGTTTTATCCATATCAAAGATTATTGTGATGTTGCTTGCAGAGTTTGTCCATTTGCTTAGTTTCAATATCACTCCATATATATTTTCTTCTCAATTTGTAAATGTTTTGTAATAGAATTCGTCATATGTTATATGCTATGTTGCAGACTAGTTATAGGTTGTTTCTTGCAGAGATCGAAAGGTTCAGAATTCATCCTTTGCTAGATGCTCTGTCCCAACCATCTCTTTCCACGTATTTATGCTTAGAATTCACTCATTGCTAAGTGCTCCTTATGTATTGATATGTTTTCTCTTTATTTTGCTGCCATACTTTTATAAATCCTTCTCTTTGTAATCAGCTTCTATCTCGCCTCTGCTCCATGGATTTCCATCGTCGAAACACTCTTGCTATTTGCTTAATCATTTGACTCCATGCCAAATGAACTACCTCTCGATCCAACCCATCAACCCTAAAAACCTCAAAACTTTTTGTTACCCACAGATCTGCCCGTTGTTAAGCTTATTGGATATCCTATTGTGACATATATTCAAGAGATACCTCTCGGGTTGGAAGGGGCATCTTCTAATCAAAAGTGGTTCATGGTTATCTCAGAATTTACCTGCACGCAACCCAAATCAAGTTTTGAGTGATAACTTATTGTTTCATTTAAAATGTGCTAAGGCTTGGCTCTATTACAGCCTAGAACCAACTCTTGCGACAACATTTTCTGACGTCATTGTCGGGGACAGAGGACGAAGTGATTTTCCCTGGGATACGACAAAAGTTCAGATCTATCTCTTGATGGTGAACAAAGGATAGGCATTCAATTGGTTGTGATCATTCACCTGGCGACTCCTTGGTTCAAAGACTCTACATGATTCACTAGCGACTCCATTGGTATCAAAATATCGAATTCGTTCGTTGCTCAGATTGTTGCAAGGTTTTCTCCTCTAGACTTTACAAATGTTTATGGTTTTCCAAACATTGTTCCAGACATTAAAGTTTGGGAAGATTTCCTTCCTAAATTTGGAGAATATGCAGACGACAATCCCGCTCATCACTTGTTTGAATTCCACAAGCTCATGGATGAATTAAATATACATCATGAAGATGTCCTCGTGAAGTTGTTTATGTTTTCATTGGAAAGAGATGCTAGACTCTTGTATAAATCTTTACCCCATTCCAGTATTCCTTCATTGAAATATTTTCACATACTTTTTCATCAAAATTGTAAAAGAATCTACTCAGTTGAAATACTTTTTGAAGATTTTTATAATATAGAATTTATAAGACAAAAAGATCAAACAAATCCTCTTGAAGAAGAGGAAGAAATATCAGAAATTTCTCAAGTTGATGAAGATAATCAGTATGAAGAAGAGTTGGCTGATAAAAAAGTAGGATATGATAGCTCTTGTGATCACATTCAAGAAGAAGATATTCAGCATCATGGTCAACCTGCAGAAGAGAAAGAAAACAATAGTTGTTTGATCCAAAAATTGCACAGACCACCTCCTCCTTTAACAGAAGAAGAGATAGATCTGCTCCTGAACAGTCATGTTGCAACCCCTACTTACACAGATCTGCAGCATCCACACAGTCTTGAAAATCTTGTAGACTCTGTTTTATTTCATGAAAAAGAGGTGGTTGTCATGTTTAACCATCCTGGAGAATGTTTGGTGTTCGAGAATGATTTATATTTTGATGTAAAGGTTGTTGATGATGAAGAAGACAGTGATATTTTTCGAAATCTGTTTCAAGATCAGATTGTTGATTTTTCAATTCAGAAACCTAGAGGATTTTATTATGATTTTCCAGTATTCGATAAATATAGTGATGATGAAGAGGATTTTAAAGATTTGTTGTCTAATGAAATTTCATCAAATCCTATTTATCAACTAAGATATGATCAAAAAAGTATGAATGCTATGGTTGAAAATAGATATGAATATGTCGTTCAAGAGTCCAATGAAGATCCTTTTAACTTTGATACATCCTCTAAAGATATCATTGTTGGAGAGGGTGATCAGAAATTTTTTCATGATGCATATTTTCAGACTCGGTTTTCATTTCAACATTATCAAGACAGTAATGTAGGAAATGAAAAACATATCTCTTCTTCTCTCTTAAAAATTGTCAGTTGTAATAGGCCAGCATATCATAGTGATGAATTCAGATTACAGGGATATGATGAAAGAGAGAAGACAGGTTCAGATCAGCAGTTGATCATGCATGTTTCCCCAGCAAATATTAAGCAGTCCATATTTAACATTCAGATCAGTAAAAGCAGCAAGCAACAGCATTTCAGTGGTTGGAACAACAGCAAAATGAGGTATTTCTATGTGACTTTTATGATCCAGTAGCAGTTTATATGGAGTCAAAATGGGGGACTGAATTTTTTATTTCTAACTTCTTGAAGTCTGAATTTCAAAACTGTAAGTACCTGCTCCCAGGGCATGTTTTGAATTTTACAGTTGCTCCTGTCATCCTTTTGCTCAAAGATGGAAGTATAATTAAGTTTGTTAGTCGGATACTCACTTGGTTGATTTGGAAGTTTTCCTATGCTTGAACAAAGCAGTGATATCGGTTAGAGTAGGTGATGTATATAAATAAGCTTGGCTTTGAGCACTAGAGTACAACAGTGGTTTTCAGTATGTTTCCGATTTAGTTTGGAATCTAGTATGGTTTTGTTTTAAAGCATTACGACTCCATAGCCTAATGAATGCATAAGCAGTTTTTTGTTTTGGAAAGGTGCAAATAAAGCGATAGAGTTCAGAGTTTGATAAGGATGATTTCAGGTCACCTAATGGATGAAGGCATGTGGTCTACTGTTCTTGGCACTTTGCAGGAAAGCACCATCCCTAGATGGAGCCTCTGTTGTAACAAATATTGAAATTTTGTCTTTCGGTAACTTAGGAGAGGAAAAATTTATAGTGTTTAACTACCGAAAGTGTAGATGTGAGAAAACGGTCATTTGTTTGTCACATGCATCACTAAATTTTCTCTACATGTCATCTCCAGTCAAATAACACCGAAATCAACCCCAAATGCCACAGCAGTATAACAGTCACAAGCCAACTAACAAAAAATCCAAAGACATGGTTCATGTGAGAATCAAAGAAATGTACCATATGTTTGAGCATTGAGGCACAAGGAGAATGAATGGAAGCATTGGCAGTGGAATGACCGCATACACCGAGCATTAAGCCACATGGAGAAAAATCTCACGAGTCTGGGATTTTTGGTCGTCGGGGATTTGGCCGACGTAGATATTTTAATAACTACAGCCTCGATCCTCGAATTCACTAAAGTATTAAAGGATAAATCGGGTTAATTAAATATTAAGAAAGATTAACGTTAATAAATCTCATCGCAATTTCGCGATTCGGGATTTCTCGCGTCAAGCATTATCGAAGTCCCGACACTTAAATCTACGAAAGGTTAAAGATTAATTGCTAATTGTGATTAATTAAGAGATTAAGAAAAATGATATTGTATAATTAATCCCATCGTGATTCGGGATTCCTTGCATGTCATAACTCTTGAAGACATGATACCCAAAACCCTGAAACCTGAAATCGGGACTTCAGTCATATGCAAAACCGCTTTAGAAAAACGCAATTTTCTCAGCCATGGAGAGGTCGTTTTCCACGTTCGAATAATCGATAGACATATAAAAATCCTAATATTTCCAGTGGTGTCTTCAGAATTTCATTTGTAGCTTGGGAAGACAGCCAAAAGTCCCCCTAAAGATGAGGTTCGTTTTCAGAAATGTGGTGTTTTTTACTATGTTGAGTCATCATTTTCAAATGCTGATTCTGAGAGACTGGAGTATCATTTTGAGAAATGGTTGCAGGATTTTGTGCCTAACACATTAGAGATCATTAGAATCTCTCAGTTTTCCTACAGGTGTCATAGATTGGGAGTATCAAATCCATCTCCGAGCCTTAATTTTCGGATTTCATATTTTCCAGTTTTGACACATGTTTGTTAAATGCAGATTTGGGGCAAATGAAAACGGATCTCAAGGAACTGAGAGAGGTTTTTTCTCAAAATAAATAGATGCAAAAAATCCTATTTCAGTTTATACACATCTATCGTGATTCGATAGATACAGAGCCATAACCATGGCCCCAGTTTTCAGCAGTTTGGCCCATTTTCTATGGCAGAAAGTTTCAAGAATTGGTTGTAACTGTTGTTATCTTTTAGATTAGAGAGGATTTAGACCTCAATACATATATGAGGCATATTTGTAAAATAGAGGGAGGAAAAGAAGGGGGGGCTCTTGAGTCAGGGGACAAGAGTAGTACTCATGGGTTGTAGCTTTCATTTTCAGTTTAATAAAAGATTGCAGAAGCATGTTTTATCCATATCAGAGATTCTCGTGATGTTGCTTGCAGAGTTTGTCCATTTGCTTAGTTTCAATATCACTCCATCTATCTTTTATTCTCGATTTGTAATTGTTTTGTAATAGAATTCGTCCTCTGTTAGATGCTCTGTTGCAAACTGGCTATAGATTGTTTCTTGCAGAGATCGAAAGGTTCAGAATTCATCCTTTGCTAGATGCTCTGTCCCAACCATCTCTTTCCACTGATTTATGCTTGGAATTCACTCATTGCTAAGTGCTCCTTGTGTATTGATATGTTTTCTCTTTATTCTGCTACCATACTTCTATAAATCCTTCTCTTTGTAATCATATTCTATCTCGCCTCTGCTCCATGGATTTCCATTGCCAAAAAACTCTTGCTATTTGCTTGATCATTTGACTCCATGCCAAATGGACTACCTCTTGATTCAACCCATCAACCCTAAAAACCTCAAAAAAAATTGTTACCCACATATATTCTCATTGTTAATCTTATTGGATATCCTATCATGACATATATTCGAGAGCTCCCTCTCGGGTTGGAAGGGGCAGCTTCTAATCAAAAGTGGTTTGTGGTTATCTCGGAATTTACCTGCACACAACCCAAATCAAGTTCTGAGTGATAACTTATTTTTTCATTTAAAATGTGTTCAGGCTTAGCTCTATTACAACCTAGAACCAACTCTTGCAACAACAGAGTGGGTAATAGTGGTTATGCATCATCTTTTCCAAGTTCTTAGTAAATTAAAAAGATTTGTATTAGTTTTACCTCAAGTTACCCTTGCTTTGAATTCTAATGCATGTTGAAGTGGTAACTAGCAGAACGTGATGAAATGTTTGCAGAATCATGATGTAGACTACTGAAATTTGAAGATGAAGTGGAGCAAGGCTGAGAACTGATGCAAGCTGAAAGAGGACTATGTGGAACCGGTGCATGTTGACTGAAGGAGGGAAATGAAGTATGCCAAAGCTAAAAGCTGCTGAAAATATCTTGCAAAAAGTACCCTTGGAAAATATTTTAATTTATGTAATGTTGGTATAGGAACCTACTAGTTTCTGTACCAGCAGTACCGGAACAGAAAAATCTAAAAGAACTAAACCAATATTGTTATTATGAGAGAATAATATACATTGATGTCATGCTTAAAGAAACAACCAAAACTTAAACTTTATTCATGCTTGTAAAATTAGAAATGAATTTAATTTTAAAACATTACAAGCATAAAGGAAATTCCTAAATTACTTATTACATACGATTTCATCAATCATTAACAATTGTATGCTCAAGAAACCATGTGAATTATGATGCGGGGTTTTTCCTCTCATCCTTGAAAAGGGAAACATGAGGAGATAAGTGGTCTTTAATAAATGAGAAACCAATAGGAAATCAGTCATCCATGTTTAATTTCTCATTGAATTTATGTCATTCAAGTGATATTGATAAACTTCGCATTTGAGTTTATTAGACTCCTACACTTATGGGTCCCACCTCTAGGACAATGACATCCTGGGTATGAATGACGGGGTATTAATACCATCTAACAGACATTCTCAAATGGAAATTAGATGAGTTTCATTAGCCTTTTGTTCAACCATTCATGCTTCTTCTTAAGTATTTACACAAGTATATTGGTCATACAGACAAATATAGATTAGGCATAATGAAAGACATCAAAATCAGAACCCATTACCAGCAAGCTTGTTCAGTACTCCAATGGGGTAATTTTGGCATCTAAGAAATATCCTTCCCAGGCAGAATGCCCCATTGCCCACGAGCATGTTCAGTACCTTGATGGGTTTACCTAGTTATACCACAGACTGGTACTCATTTCCAACAAACTTGTTCATTATCCTGACGAGTTAGCCTCTTACACATATTTTCCATCAAAGGCTCTTGTCCCAATATTTACCCTTAAGATAAAAATTTATAAATTGCTTTCGCATGGGTGAATGGGGAATCATCTTTGAAAACTTTTTTACGGGATGGGATGGTATTGGGTTGGAATATATTTTATAGATTTCGCATAAAAGATTGTTCGTATTAAAAATAGACTTATGTATTGAGATTAGTAGAAATGCATATCATGTTCAAACTTACTTAATGTGTGGTGGATGAGGCCATGAGAGAATAACCTATTTTAAAGATTAGGCTTATGCGCAATTGTTATTATTAATAATTAGAAATATGTATGTGATAAGAAGAAGACATATCTTAAGTTGTTTTGGTTTTTTATGTTAGATCACCAATATTATTTTCATCTCATTTCATTTATTTGAAAAGAAACACGAAAAGATGTTGCATTTATTTAGAACTAGGTTAACTAACATGCAACTTTTACTCTATCCTATCTAAGAACAAGAAATTTCATTTCACGTGTAAGAATATTTCCAATGTAACCATGTGTGTAACAAGTGTAGAAATACATTCATACTTCGGTTTGAAAGGTAAGCTTTAATGTATACCAAAGTACGAAGAACCAGTTGCTTTGGTGATGATGTGAAGAGTTGTTGAAGAAGAGAGTGGTGGTTCAATCTGGTTGTCATCTGGAACCAATGTTCGATATAGTCATGATGTTATTGGTTCACTTCCTCAATTAGACCACTCTGCATGTCTCCCTCTCTCATGTCAGGAAGATCATCTTATTTCGAATAACAAGTCTCGTCATTGCATGTAGGATCTTCATAAAGGCATATCGAAAACTCCTCGATCTCAAGTTCTAATGGTGGCTCTCCATTGAATGTGGTCCATGATTCTTCGGTCTCTTCGATATATTGGAAAAGGGAATCAAAGTAGACTTCTAGATCTTCTTGTGGGTGTGTAGCGACATTTAAGTTCTTGACTTCTCTCGAGATTTGTTCTTCCTCAAAGGTTGAGATTGAGATACCAGCTGTTGCTAGGACTTGAGAGATTTATGCTAAACTCTTGATCATATTTGAATTCATGTTGTTGGTTGATGGGTCTTGTTTCACACATGGATTAGTGTAGAGGAGGGGTTCTTACAGTGTCCAAAAACTTTTAAAAAACCTAAAGAAACAAAAAGAAGCAAACTAAAAGCAAATGTAAGAAAACCAATTATATACTCGAAGCACCACCATGCTACTAGGACCCTGCTATCACCAAGTTATTTGTTCACACAAGTTATCTTATCTTCTCATATATATATAAAATGGCTAATGCTAATAAAACACAAATTATAACTATTGAAAGGAAGAGGACAACCTAACTTTGGAGCAACCCCACTAAAGTGGATGCATGGGCTCTTCCCTCCCATATTACCGTCTTCTCTCCGCCCTTAGGTCATCCTTAAAATCACACCACACTTGCATAAAAATAAACACACTTGCATGAAAGGAACATTCAAGGCTTTGGAGAAATAAAAGTAGCCTAACTATGCTCTAATCCCTTTAGCACATCCCTGGAAATAGCACCAAAAATGTGGGCTAAATATATGTACTATTAATACCCACATTAAATTATCAACCGGGGCTCATAAGCCTCGAGGTGCAAGCATAGGAAACACAAGATTAGAGCCTAGTCTATCCTAATCTAAAGTCGGTAAAACAATCTTCAAACCCACACTATAGGAAATTAACAATAAGGATTCATCATTGGGATGTAGGAATAACTTAGTGCTATAAAGGCTTAGATCACAGTCTTTCATGCACTCAGGGTGATGTTTGTGTAATTAATCATGAGTAGCTTACTTAAGTTTGTTGTCCTCCAATGATTATTTCCTATAGTGGGTCCACACTTAAATGAAATAAAAAAACAAGCAAACGAAAATGAGTTCAATTGGTAGGAAATAAACTAACACCTTGGGAAGAATTCCAACATGGGAAGGCCATATCTCACGAGTTAGACCTATAATCTGTCTGTTGGTGTTTAAAATTACAAGCTTGAAATAAAAATCCAAACAAAATGAAATACTAAAAAAAAACTATGTGATCAACAATTTATTGCAAAGATCTATCCTAAAATGGGAAGATTAAATTATATCGTGCAAAATGATAACAAAAGCATTCATCAATAACAAAAACAAGAGAGGAAACTAGTGTAGAAATAAGTGTAGACTGGTAAAGAACAGTGCAAAAACAAAATTGACTAAGAACATAAGTAATTCTTAAAGAAATCCAAACTTAAACTATAGAAATATCAAGCAAATGTAAAATCCCACATCCTAAACTCAGAACCACTCGTCAAATGAATACATCAATAAAGTAAAGGAAAAATAAATGGATGGCATGGGAAAGAATGAATATGAGAGCAGGATGTGGTTTTCTGTGTAATTGAGATGTGAAGGCAGCATTTAAACTCAATAACTAATACATAGAAAATGAAGGATAGATGGCAATGATATTCTCTTGTAATTAACTGATTGTAATGTATAATAAAATTGAAAACTAAGGAGTGAATCGTGTGAGGAAATATGAGGTGAATATAGAAGAGAAAGGTGATATGTATAGCAACTGGAACAACTTTGTTTTACACTATTTGGGATAGCGTAGGATAGGTGAATGGATATGTGAATTGAATATTAGGTTTCTATGTGTGAGTAGGATGGAAAATCAATGGTGGAAAAGGATAGATGCAAAGGGTGGTTTGAACGATTAAATAGACGAGAGTGAAGCATTGAAGCGAGGGAACGTTGTCCACAATTAATTAAGCATTGAAAGGATATGTAGAAATATAATTACGCTGAGGTAATGGAAGGAGTGCAAACTAAAATCAAAGCTTAAGAAGTGTAATAATGTACTCAATTGAGAAATGTGATCTGAGTATAAATTCATCCATGTAATGCAACAACATAAAATCAAAAAATAACAAAACTTTAACTCAAATGATAACAAAACTAAAATTGACTTGTAATGAAATAAACACAGAATGCAATGTTAATCTACCAAGCAAATAGAATATAACAACTCAATCCCAGGTGGTGAGTGTTGCTTGAATACAAGCATATCACTCAAATCCTTGGAACCATGCACACGAACAACAACTCTTTCATTTCATCAAACTCAGAAAATTACAAGTCTCTTACAATCTTGGCATTGTCTTGATGAAACCCTAATATCCATTACAAAAGAATTCCCATAATGATAATTGGATTTTCTCATATCCCTATGAGGGTTATTTATACATGAAAAATCATTGAGGAGTGGATGGGACCGAATCCCAATGCTCAGATTTCAAATTTTACATTTTTGGCAGAAATCCCAAAAAATTGGGTTTTATTGTAATTTGGGTAGATTCGAGTTAGGGACCCACCCATATCTCCCAATCTAATTCGCATTCTAAAAAAAATCCCACGTGTTAGTTAATTTTTCATATTTTAGACAAAAGCCATATCTTAGAATTTCTATATCTGATATCATATGCACTTAAATCGAGGTGCAAGTTGGCAGTTTAAGATTTTTACCAATTTTTGCATAATCATTCCCCCTGAGATGGAGGTCCACACGTGAACGTTGGGTGGTTTCCCACTCACATAACCACATGTAGACGTCGTTCTGAACAAAACCCATGTCCATGATTTTCCTCTAGAAGCATGCCAAATTTTCGACTATAGTCCAATACCGGACGGTTGTTGATGTTGGTACCGAATGACCTGGAACATTCTGGTACCAGATGGTTTCTGGAACATTCTAGTACCAGATGAGATGAATTGTGAGTACCATATGACATGGAGTGTTAGTACCGGATGACATGGAGTGTTAGTACCGGATGACATGGAGTGTGGGTACCGGATGACTGTGCAGGTACCAGTTGATTGTGGAACCTTCTGGTACCGGATGACTTGGAGTGTGAGTATCGGATGACCTCCAGTGTGTGTGCCGGATGACTTGCAGTGCGGGAATATAGTGTTTGGACATATAAACATAGGATTAAACCATGATCAGGAAAATTGTTGTATAATCATCCTTTTAATCACTAAAAATATGGAAAATTGTGTATTAGCCACATAGGATGAATAAAAGGAGATAATGGAGGCTTATGGTGTAATTAGGGATATATTATTGACGAAATGCAGGGAGAAGGTGTAATGATGAGTGTATTTGTATGGCGGAAAATATGACAAAACTGGAGCCCAACACACCCCCAAACCCAAGGATTTGCATGTCCTCATGCAAACAAGGTGAAGAACTTATGATACTCTGCTTGTAGATTTATGTGACATTGTTTCTTTTGTGTTTGTTTCTTGTAGAATGACACTTTGGAAAGTATCACAGATTGAATTTCAAACAGAGAAACAAAATTATCATAAAAATGGAGGACAAGCTATGGATGGGGTATCAAAGTGATGGTGAATGGTGTGCATGTGGAGAATGGTTTATAAAATGATGGTGATGGTGGTCATATGAACTTGGAGGTCTGTATACTTTGTATCTTACATCAATTTTAAGACCAATATTTACTTTGTGGTTCTTTGTTTATATATGCAGCAATGATTTCATCCTCTTTGAGATGACTTAAGAATGATTTATGATGTACAAAGAGAAGACACTATAGATGTTTCTTTGTATTTGTATACCACATATTTCCTTTTCATTACTTGGTCTTATCATCAGAGTAGATTGTTCATTATGAAAAGTGGAGTGAAGATGGAGGGTTTAATGAGTAGTTGTGATAATGCATAGTGGAGTGTGGAGTGGGTAATAGTGGTTATGCATCGTGTTTTCCAAGTTCTTAGTAAATTAAAAATATTTGTACCAGTTTTACCTCAAGTTACCATTGCTTTGAATTCTAATGAATGTTGAAGTGGAAACTAGCAGAACAGGACGAAATGTTTGCAGAATCATGATGTAGACTACTGAAATTTGAAGATGAAGTGGAGCAAGGCTGAGAACTGATGGATATCTAGGAGAGAGCATTGATGAATGTTGATCTATTGATATTCCTTATGTCTCTCTCTCACCCACACCTGTTGGTTTTCATGTCCTCGTGCAAACTCTTATTAGCATATAAAATTGTTGCAAGCTGAAAGAGGACTATGTGGAACCAGTGCATGTTGATTGTAGGAGGGAAATGAAGTTAAAGTCTGTTGAAAATATCCTGCAGAAAGTACCGTCAAAAAATATTTAAATTTCTATATTGTTGGTACAGAAAAATCTAAAAGAACTAAACTAATATTGTTATTATGAGAGAAAAAATATACATTGATGTCATGCTTAAAGAAACAACCAAAACTTAAACTTGATTCATGCTTGTAAAATTAGAAATGAATTTAATTTTAAAACATTACAAGCATAAACGAAATTCCTAAATTACTTATTACATACGATTTCATCAATCATTAACAATTATATGCTCAAGAAACCATGTGAATTATGATGGGGGAATTTTCCTCTCATACTTGAACAGGAAAACATGAGGAGATAAGTGGTCTTTAATAAATGAGAAACCGATAGGAAATCAGTCATCCATGTTTTATTTCTCAGAGAACTTATGTCATTCAAGTGATATTGATAAAGTTCGCATTTGAGTTTATTAGACTCCTATGCTTATGGGTCCCACCTCTAGGAAAATGGCATCCTGGGTATGAATGATGGGGTATTAAGACCATCTTACGGACATTCTCAAATGGAAATTAGATGAGGTTAATTAGCCTTTTGTTCAACCATGCATGCTTCTTCTTAAGGATTTACACAAGTATATTGTTCATACAGACAAATATACATTAGGCATAATGAAAGACATCAAAATCAAAACACATTGCCAGTAAGACTGGTCAGTACTCCGATGAGGTAATTTTGACATCTAAGAAATATCCTTCCCATGCAGAATTCCCCATTACCCATGAGCTTGTTCAATACCCTGATGGGTTTGCCTAGTTATACCAAAGGCCGGTACCCGCTGCCAGCAGACCTGTTCAGTATCCCGACGGGTTAGCCTCTTACACCCATTTTCCATCAAAGGCTCTTGTCCCAATATTTACCCTTAAGATCAAATTTATAAATTGCTTTCACATGGGTGAATGGGGAAGCATCTTTGAAAACCATTTTACAAGATGGAATCGTATGTTGATGATTGCAGCTATGTGAGACATTCTCCAGCTTACAAACCTGAGAGAAAACCCATGAGAAGGGTGTGTGGTTCCTATCTGAGACAGATATGGAACGTAGAGATGACCTCCTCCATACAGAGAGTTGAGAAGAACTCCAGATGATTCTCCTCTGTAAAACAGTGAGAAAGGTGATCTGCAGAGTTGGACGTGTGTGTGGTTGAGCACAAGGTGAATGTGTGAAATCCTAAAGTGTTGGGTGCATTATCATGAGAACAGAAATGAAGATGATGTATTAGCCTCCTCTGAGCAGAAGAGTTGATGATAAACTCCAGATGAATCTCATGTGTAATGCAGTGGGAAAGAAGATTTGTTGAGTGGACGTGCATGTCGATGAGCACAGGTGAACATGATCCTAGTGGTTGAGCACTAGTGAAGAAGTGGTTCTTTTGTGTAATGCAGTGGGCCAGAGATATGGACATCCCTATGGATGTGCCCCTAGTGGATGAGAACTATTGGGTGTATCAGATCCCTTGCTATATTGTTCAAGAGTCAAACTTGCCTGTAACCCTAATTGTAATGTAAAGGGTATACGTCAGCCCCATCTTAATGTGACTGGTAATTAATGTAAAAGATAATTAATTTGGTTAATATTAATTATATTATAAGTTAGTGAGGTCATCCCTGTTGTACCAATAGACACTTTTGTTGACAGGTTCAGGTTAGTATAAGTAAAGGTAAATTCCCCATTGACGAATCGCATCTTTCATGTGAGTTTGGAAATTTCAGCAAGTACACCTTCTTGGGAAAAGTGTGCACCTCTCTTGGGCGCTAGTCTTATAGGGTTTGAGCACCCTCTTGTGTGTTAGGTATTCTTGGTGGTGAAGGTATTTCTCTTGAAGAATATAGCAAAGGATTTGGTTGGGTTTTCTTCCCTTGTTGAGAAGGGTTTTTTAGGATACTTCTTGTGTTCTTGTGCATGGTGCTTCTTCTTGTGATCTTGATTGTTGCAACATTAATGGTTATGGTTAAATGCTAAAAAATGGAATGAAATTCATGCTTAACCTTTCTTATTGAAAAATTAACATGGTATAAAAGCATAGGTCTTGAATATCCCATTAGACAAACATTCTCCAACCATCCTCTCTCACTTCTACAGAAACCGTACGACC
Source organism: Picea sitchensis (assembly GCA_010110895.2). NCBI lineage: Eukaryota > Viridiplantae > Streptophyta > Pinopsida > Pinales > Pinaceae > Picea > Picea sitchensis. The sequence goes on along the minus strand of SNQJ01S0052894.1, from coordinate 18,501 downwards.
CTCCTAGGGTTCCCAAAAAAATTGTATGGCCTACTCTTCTGAGGGTTTCTAGCACTTGAAACTTGGACGTTGAGGATAAAAATGGAATAGGAGTGTATGGCCTCCTTCAACGCACCTCCAGCAAGCTTCAGATCAAAATTCTGAGCATTTTGAAATTTTGGCCCTAGGGTTTCTAGGGTTTCACTAATTTCTGCAGAAATTTTTAGTATCAGGGTTTCTGCAACTCATTGAAGGAGCTCTTCAGCTCACCAATGTTCTCCTATCTTTCAAAGGCTTGTTTTTGGCAGTCATAAGTCCAACAAAACCTAAAAGTGCTAGCCTAGCCTAACCGTTAGGTTTTCTAGCCCAGTTGACAAAAGGTTGTGAAGAATCTAAAATTATGATGAACAAAAACTATGATGGAAGTTAAGCTTGATGGATCAAGAAACTTCAAGTTTATGGGAGACAAGAGTTCAAAGGAAGACTTATTGTGGGTGATACAAAAAGGTGTCATTGTGACATACCTCCTTCATGAATATGTCAAGAGGACAAAGATCACCCAAGAGCTATTGGAGATATTGATCAAGGGATCAAATTTTGCTCAAACATTCAAAGTGCTCAGAATCGCTTCAAACCAGACAAGAGCGTAGGCCTCGTCATTGCGAACCCAACGCAACTCGTTTCATCTCAAACGGACGTCGGGAGTGAGAGATATTTCAATCTGTTCAGAAAGTCAAACAGGCAAAAAAAAGGACGTTGACTGTACAGTTCGTACAGGGTGACGTGGCAGGGTCGTACAACCGTACGATGATGTGGCATGTGATGACGTGGTAGATTTTGGTTGGCAGTTGAGGGTGAATGGTATCTTGACACGTGGCATATTTCTGATCAATGGTAAGGTGCCACGTGGCCCAGTCATGGGCTACCACGTGGCACCCCCTTATTGGCTTTTGGTTGTTATGTAAAATTATATTGGAGTCCGTGGGATTCGACCCCCGGACCTCCCCTCCACATAACGCCTTCACAAACACCGTCTGACCAATGGACCATTGGTTGTGAATTAATATGTATATGAGTTTGATTGTATTTAAATTCAAGTTATGTGACTGTTGGCGGGGGGGTCGGGTCGGGGCTTAGCCCCAGCCCGCGGTCGTTTGATTGTATATATGACCATGCCATATATTATATAGCCTGATAGTTGGC
>SNQJ01S0052893.1:77703-89367 GCA_010110895.2 Picea sitchensis | reverse complement strand
ATTTCTGTGTATTGTGAAGATTATGCTGGATATTTTACTGTTATTCTGTCATTTCTAGCATTTCATTTCTGTTCTGCATATTTTATATATCTGGTATCTTGCATCACCATTGTCATCACCATGGTCATTATCGTCATCATGATTGTGATGTCATCACCATTGTCATCATCATCATCATCGTGATCATCACACACCATCATCATGATCATCATCACACACCATCATCATCATCATTATCATCACCATTGTCATCATCATCATCATCATCACCATTTTCATTGCCATAAATCATCATCATCATCATCATCATCATCATCAACATCATCATCATTGTGTGCCATTTCCATCATCATTGCCATTTTCATCATCATTGTCATCATCATGGTCATCATCATCATCATTGTCGTCATTGTATTCATCATCGTGATTGACATTGTCATTGTCATCATCATCGTCGTTGTCATCACCATTGTCATCACCATTTCCATCCTCATCATCATCGTGGTCATCATCGTCATCGCAGTCATCATTGTTATCATCGTCATCATCATATTCATGGTCATCATCATCATCATCATCTTAGTCATTGTTTTCAGCATAATTAACATTGTTGTTGTCACGATCATGGTAATCAACATTGTCTGCATCCTCCTCCTCCTCATCATCATTGACATTGTCATGATCACCATCATATCATCATCATCGTTGTCATTTTCATCATCATCTTTTTCATCATCATCATCATTATTGTCATCGTCATCATCATCGTTATTGCCATGGTCATCATCATCATTGTCATCGTGATTTTCATAGTCCTCATCATCATCATCATCATCGTCAATGAGATACTAAATTTATGGGTTGACATCACTATGTATGACATGGATCATCACTACGTAGTCATCATCATCATCATTGTCGTCATTTTTCATTGTCATCACCATAATCAACACTATCATCGTCTTACTCCTCCTCCTCCTCATCATAGTCATAATCATATTGTCAATGTCATCGTCATTGCCATCATCATCATCGTCATCGTCATTGTCATCATCATTTTCATTGTCATCATCATCATCATCATCATGGTCATCACCATAATGAACATTGTCATCGTCATCCTCCTCCTCCTCCTCCTCCTCATCATCATCTCCATCATTGTCATTGTCATCGTCATCATCATCATCATCCTCTTCATCATCATTGTCTTCATCATTGCCATTGTCATCATCATCATCGTCATTTCCATTTCCATGATGATGATGATGATGATGATCATCGTCATCATTGCCATTGTCATGATCACCATCATATCATCATCATCATCATCATCGTCGTTTTCATCATCATCTCTTCATCATTGTTATCGTCGTTGTCATCATCATCTCTTCATCATTGTTATCGTAGTCGTCATCATCATCGTCGTCATCGTCATTGTCATCACCATAATCAAAATTGTCATCATGATCATCGAAGTTTATAAGTGTATAGGTGGTTTGGGTTATATGTGTTAATGGTTATATGATTACAGTGGTTTTGTAGCAAGGGTTTGTGTTTAAAATCTTATAAAATAATGATTATAAAGGTTAATGTTAAAGGAATAAGGTTTATAAAGGTTAAATAATGATGGTTATATGATAGAGGGTTATAGGCTTTAAGTGTTCTAGTAGTTAAGGATTAGGGGATATAGGGGTTTGAGGGTTGGATAGGATTTAGGGGTAATAATAGTTTTAAGGGTTAGTTATTATATATGTTAGAAGGTGTAGGTATCATAGGGACATGGATTAAGATTTATATTGAAGTATGCATATTTTCACAGTTCCTCATAATGTTGTTTGTAATTCTGGAAATAAACTATGTATGGAGTTTTTGAAACATCCAACATTTTGAGTGGACACTCCACCCATCATTAGGGACTATTGAAGCAATGGGTGGAGTGTGGAGTGTCCACTCGAAATGTTGGACGTTTCAAAAATTCCACACATAGTTTATTTCAAGAATTACAAACAACAAGAATTATATTGGTTAAGGGTTATGGGTTATAATGGTTAGGGTTTATATGGTAAGGAGCTAGTTATTATAAAAATTAGGGGTTATAACATTTAGAGTTTAGGTTTAATGTGGTTATAAGGGTTAGGTATTTGGGTTGTAAGGGTTGTCTATTGAGTTTACTATTTATCTATATTATAAATATAAATTAAGTGTTAGGGGTTACATAAGCAATGGTTTATAAACATTATAGGAGTTATAGGTTATAGGGCTTAGGGCTTATGTGGGTCAAGGTATATAGGATTACAAGATATGGGTTATGTCAATAAAGGGATTCACAAATTCGTCTTGTAAAGTAAGAGAGTGCCCCAAACAAGCACCTRAAATTRTCTAATAAATCCAAACCAATGACCAATTAGGACCAACTAGGGKAAGAGGACCGGAAAAAAATAAGAACACTACCTAAGCACTAAAAATCATCATCAACATAATCAACATAATCAACATAATCAACATAGTCATCCTCCTCCTACTCCTCCTCCTCCTCCTCATCATTGTCATTATCATTTTTGTCATTATCATTGTTGTCATCGTCATTGTCATCATCATCATCATCATTGTCATCATCATCGTCATTGTCAATGTCATCACCGTAATCAACATTTTCATCCTCGTCCTTGTACTCATCATCATCATTGTCGTCATTGTCATCATCATCATCATCATCATCTTCATTTTCATCATCATCTTCATCATCATAATTTTTATTTTCGTCGTTGTCGTCATACTATAACTATAACCCCTTACCATTTTAACATTATCACCCTTACTATATAACCCCTTACCCTTTTACCATTATCACCCTTACTGTATAACCCCTTACCCTTTTACCATTATCACCCTTAACCTCCCTTACCTTATAACTATAACCAATGTAACCCATCACTTATATATATTAATTATATAATAATATATTAATTTTGTGTTATATATAATATAATTAATATAAATATATTAATATATTTATATTAATTATATTATATATAACACAACATACAATAAAAAATAACCAAAACAAATGTAACAAATGTAACAAATGTAACAATAACCAAAACAAATGTAACAAATATAATAAATACATTAATTATATTATATATAACACACCATATTAATATGAAATACCCAAAACAAAATGAATGTAACAAAAACCAAACAAACGAAACCCAACCCACGCGTGAAGACAACCCTGCAACCCCACTCAAGACAACAAGGACACAACCTTGCAACCCCTGCGAACTATGAAGATATTGAACAATCCTTCCCACTCGAGATATCAAGGAGACAACTAGATTCCAATAAACTGTGAAGATATTCAATTGAGCCCGCCGGAGATAAGAAGGAGACAATGCAAGCCAACTAGCAAGGAGGCCCTAGCCCACAACAAGGAGTCCCTAGCCACCAAAATCGATGAGCACCTCTACATTTTAATTTTTGTAGGGTTATTTTGTTATGTCAAAATGGTTTATTTATGCCTAGGATTGAACCCACGACTTCATCATGGACATAATTTTTGGGTTTAGGGTTTACAATCCATCTGTTCTCCAGAAGAAGTGATTCCGGGCACTATTGATTCCAGACTAGAAGCGATTCAAGGAGTAATTTAATTTTTTGATTTGAACATAGAGATCAACTTGGTATAAATGGTGTATCCTGGCATCATAAAATTCTTGAAAAATCCTTGTAATGTCATAGTAGGAATTTGATCTCATCCACATTGATGATCAATATACAGAGAAAGGGCTAGATTCAAGGACTTGTGAAAAATGCATGATTCTCGCTACACATAAAAGGCCTGATCCACTAGACATTTCAAACTCTTTTATGGGATAATTATAGAGGGTGGTAATAATTGTTGAATTTCCTACAAATATTTCATCCATTTATTGGAATTTGGTTTCTCCTTCTTTGAATATCCAAGCTCCTTGCATCATAAAGGAAACATAATGCATCTTGCAAGTTCATGCACTTTTTTTTTTCAATTGCAATGGAGAAATATCTAATCTAAGTGTCTTCATAGCTTTAGGGATGTTACATTTGTCCAATTGTTCAAATAAATTCTAGTGCAAGATCAGAAAAGATGCATCCCTCAACGTGTTTCCCTCCACCTCCACTTGATCAATACCTTGCAATGTAACAACACTTTCATCCCACTTTCCACCAAGTATTTGCTTCCTAAATAAAGATACAGTTGAATACTAGATAAGTATTCCCGACTCCTCTTCCAAAAGGGTGCCAAAGTTCAAGGCTAAAGACTGTTATAAACTACAAAATAAATAGAGTATGCATAAGCCTCATGAATGGTTTTCACACAACGCAACTACATAAACACACACTGACCATACATAATCACTACACTAATTTCAATGAGTGGTACTAATATTGGGGCTAGAATACTCGTTATTTGATGATAAGAACAAGCCAACAATTTTTGCACTGTTATTGCCTCTTCCATATTCCATGTTTCCAAAAACTGGTAACAACCGATGATCAAGAGTGGAGAGTATATTGAGTGGAAAACACAAGAATTCAAATTGAGTTCATGGAGTATCACAAAATCCTCACTGAAAAATGCCATAACATCAATATCCATATTATAAATAGATAAACCAATCCCCTTTGTGGCAACCATAGCTCCCTCCACATCACAATTCCATGCATTCCATGCATCTTTCATTTTATAGGATAGTTGAACTAATCAAGCCTTTATTTAAACATTCATCCACTATGAAATTTCCTATTAATGTTGACTGTCACTAAAATTTGATAACCTAAGTCCATGGTGATGCTACTCATTATACACTTGAATTGTGCTATTGTTTGAAGAAACAATACCCCCAATACTCAAAACATCTTACACACCATTACTTGCTACTAAGATTCCATTGGAACAATTTGTGGATCCAAGTGAATAAGGTAGATATTTTTATTAGTATCTATCCAGTGAGGGATTTCCTAAGGTAGCATGACCAACATGATGATCATGTAGTAGTAAAGTTGACCTTGCATAAGGGTTGTCTCCCTGAGCAACCTAATAGCATTTACAAAGTATTCTAGTGGTGGTTTGGGTCATATAACATGATGAGAATACATACTTGGGTTTTCCCACAAATATTGATTATTAGGTAGAGTATCATTGACAATTGAGCTTGAGCACACCGTTGCCATAATTTGTAAATGAATGATATTGGTGGAGTTGGCCTGACTTCCCAATAATGTTTATGGAAGATTCTTGTTCAATTCTATAAATGGGTATACTCATTTTTATCACCAAACGTTTGATGAAATGTGTTGAGCTCCAAAACAAGTACAAAGTCAAAGATGTTTGCTAGGATCAATATCATTTTGAATTCTCTAGCATTCAATGCATGTTCTAGAACTCTAAACTTTAGGTCCATGGGTGAATAAAGCTACGACATATCAAAAAATCTAACTTGATTGGAATGGGATACTTGTATCTTGTACAATCCATTTCATAAAAGGAATAACTATATATATGAATCTCACTATTGTTGAACCATTCCCATGATTGATATATAAGATGAGATATATGCCATCTTATATACCTATTACATTTATCTATTATTGAAAGAGAGCATATTACTTACTGTAACTAACTTACTAACTTACTACACTTCTATAACAATCAAATAATGAAAAAATCAACAATACCTATTCCATCATATACAAATGCACAAATTAACCATTCATCAAATTAGTGAAATCTAGCCAGAGGATCATTGTCAAGGATTAGGATGGGAGTAAATATAATCTATGTCTTCATTCACTATTTTCCTCTTAGATGGCGACAATCCTTCATAATTTCTACCCCTCAGGAGGTTGTGAATTGACATTTCTCAAAGGGTTTTATAATAATTTGTCCTCTAAAATATTAAACATGTATGAAATCTATCTCTACATGCCTAGTCTCTGGAAAATGTGGTCTTTTTGACATTGAATTGTCTTTAAAATGATAATTATGAACTACTCTAGAGCCAACCCTTTCATCATGCTTAGTTTGTCATTTTGGTGTTTCCTTTGCTTCTCTTAATGGTTTATGATCAGAAGGGTTCCAATCCCTTCTTCGTTGAGTTTCATAGGACTTAATAAATATTTCAATGACCTTTATGTGAACATGGCTAACTCTAGGAATATGTGCATTTAATAGGGTGTACTGTGTGGACCATTTTGACCATGTCTTTATCCATAAAATACTAATCAAACCTTGAAAGGATGAGCATTCCCCCAAATATGGTTAAGTCTTGTTGATAAATGTGCAAGGTGGAATCAACAACTTTAAATGAAGGTGTTTTACCTTTGACATTTGAAGGAAAAATCTAAGTACCATGTTTCCTTATTTGATGTAGGGAACTCTCCAAGAATGTGCCTTCTACCAACCTCTTAACCCAAAAATAACAAATGAAAATCCAAAAAAAGTGGTGCAATGTTGCTCTCAATAATGCTTACTTCCCTATTCAATGGTCTTACTTCCTTATAGTGATCATTATTATAGTACCAGGATTAGATTCACAATATGGAATGTTATGGAATTAATGGGAAGAGGTATCACTGGCCCTGAATGTATCTTACTTACGATTGCAACTTACAAGCCCCACCTTTAATATGAAACGTTATTCCGTCTAAGTCCTATTTCGACACTTATTCCATCTTCACCAAAGAAAAAAGAGTGAATCGTGTACTCAAGCCCAATGTTCACATGTGATTATTAGGATCATGCTTGGCACATGAATTTTGACAATGTCTATTCAGGTGAAGGATGTGGGTAAATTCAATCATATCATTGCTAACTACGTTTCCTCATTCGATGGAGTGTAGGTATAATCGAGTAGGTACCTGCCCGACCTATCATCCTCGAGCGAGGGAATTTCTAGAGGGAGGGGGAAAGTGTTATGACGTCCAACACATCTAATAGGGCAAGATCAACTATAGGTGAAAAGGCCAAAATAAAATTCCTTAAGCGCATGGAATTCTTTCTTGCTGAAGGAGGTTCATGTTCTTATGACGATGAGAGCATAGGTGACATTGAGGTTCCTTTGAGTTACAAACATCTACTGATAGCATGGGTACCCAATGAATTTCCTCAGTTGGACACTGACTTCTATGTCAATGAGAGGATTTATTGCATTGTTCCATCATCCATACATGGTTTGGGTCTATTCTCCATGGATGACATAAATTTGAAATATGGAGGACTTGTTGAGTTTATGGAGTATGTTGGGCCATGATACAACTATGTATATTGGTTGAGGATGGTCCGATATATTCCAAGTAAGCAGAGATATGTAGTTGCTACAAATTACATACAACTAAAAGACAACGATCACAATAAAGGAGAGACAATGTAAATTGATGGAAGGCCAAAGGCACCATACAATATTGTAGGGATTATTAACAGTAAAAGACCCAAGACAACAAGAAAGCAACCCAATCGTATATTTGAGGGGCATGAAGGAAATCGAATATTCGTATGTGCAGTGAAAATAATAGCTACAAGGGAAGAGTTGTTGATCGATTATGATTTGAATCGAATCAATGGAAACACTACTATTATGGGGGTAAACATGTTTTACCAATATATCAAACCTTTAATCAATGTTTTCCTTTTTATATCTTTAACATACATTTTAATATCTCATGCTTCTTAGATTATTTTCTAACATTCTAAATTGTCATGCATCTTATAAGGTGCCAGGGTGATCTTGGGAAGTCACCAACTAACTTAGAGAAGGTATAACAATGATTTTCATATCAATTTTTGGTTACAATAATTGAATTAACATGCTTATTTTTTGATGTAGATGAGCACACTTTCAGAGCAAGATGATCCGTGGAATGAAATATATGATTCCGTCAACCCGGTGGAAACAATTAAAAATGCCTTGAGAAAGGAAAATAAGGAATACATTAAATTGGCTAGGTCCAAGCCACTTATAGAGGATGGCAAGAAAAGGATGGAAATTTTAATCCAAGATATAGAAAAATATGGGGTAAGCGCAATTTAAAAAAAATACTATTTCAGACACATATCGATTTATGAATTTTTTATCTAAAACCGTTATATGAGAAATACTCTAACATTTTCTTTCTATAGGAAATTTTGCATCCAATGGGACAACCTGGTCATGGGGATGCTGTTGGTGACAATGATGTACAAACCCCGCAACATCCTATCATGAGTCACATACCTACGAGGTTATTTTCCTCTCTGTTTCTGGCTCATAGGACTGAAACTCATGGGGCACATGAGACACCCTCACCACACATGTTAGACCATGCTCATGGGGGTCTACATGGATAATCTCATGAGGATATTGGTTATGTGTAGCCAACGCATTGTTATCCTGGGGAAACACGTGTTCAAAGCTCAGGAACACTCTCCATCACCTTGTTGGTGGATGAAAAATTGGTTCTCTTGAAGATACAACAAATCCCAGGTATTTTTGAATATGTTAAATAGTTCCTACCATTTTATTGAAACCTACATATTTCATATTATTTTAATATAATTATTATATCATTTTTCAGGAAACAATATTTTTTTACAGGACCTTGCACGAAAAGGTTCTAGATATCTTCGGGCCCACCATTCGGACACAGTGGAGTGCCCAAAATAAAGATTTGAAAAATAATATTATAGACCATATGGTCGGCCTATTTGGTGATATGTTCAACAAGTATGAAATCACCTAGAGGACTGGTACATATTTGAAATATGTCAGAGATCAATATAGGGTTCAATTGAAAAGTAACCCTAAGTATGATTGTCCTCTGGCCATTCCCGAGAGAGAATGGAAGAATATGCAAGAGGAAGAAAAGGAGAGCGCATTGAGAAGTTAAGGGAAGACACCACCTAACCTAGGAAGGTAATATATGATAGTTTGAATTGAATATGTTGAATTTTGTTTAGTTCTACATAAAAAATAGAGATATCTTATAACATACTTGAAAGCTTTCATAGGCTCCCAGACACATCAAAAGCAACAAAATCAAGATTACATAAACATGGAAAACAAAAACTTGGCCAAGGTGGTTACTTGAGATTAAAATCTAGAATTGTAAGTACCAAATACTTTATTCATATTATACAATATATCATCATGCAAATTTTATCTAATTGCAACTATTAAGAAAAAATCCATATCTTATGCCATGCGATGCAGGGGGATAAATTCAACAGTGCCGCCACACAAGAAGACTTGATGTTAAGATTCAAGTTCGACTTTCAAGATGTGGTGGAAATTGACAAAGGAAGGGATCACATACACAATCTTACCCTTCGAATGAGTTGATAAATAAAATGACAAGATTGCAGTTGTTGATTACTTGTCCAATATATTGACAATTGATTTTACCCATCAATTAATTATGTCTCTATTTGTTGTAATCAGGCAAGCAACACCGATTCATTTGACGGTGGTGGACAACAACCCCATGATACTAGTGGTTTTCAAACCCATGATCACGATATGCTTGTATTTAAAATAAAACTAGAATATGACGATCATAAATATTTCCCTCATATGGTGTAGTTATAACTTTTCTTGTTTCAATGGCAGAGCATGTAGATGAGGGTGCTCGAAGAGGAGAGGAACCGATGAAAAACCAACCAACGATGTCAACTACTCCCCCCACGTAAAAACATAGTAATAATATTGGTACTAATGGAACACTGTTATGAATAACAACTAACCATGTCCTTTTAACATTTTTTGTTATTGTAGTGGATGCCCCTGTAGTTCATCGATGTCCACATCCTGCTACTAGAAGTGTAATGTCCCTGAACATCAACCCTTACTACCAGGAAATGCTACTACACGTAACATATAACATATATACTTATAAATAATATGCATTAAATCAAATTAATACATTTAACATGGATTTACTGCTATCATACAGACTTAAACAAAATTAATAGAAATTCAAACTTGCAACATAATACATGATAACATTTCAAGAAACAGAAAGGCATCACATATAAATTAAGTATAGAATTAACACTTATCTTTTAAACTGGCGTAACACCACCAACTACGTGTAAACCTTCCACGAACCTCCCAGCCTTAGACCGCGCTGCTCATCACTCTCAGCAGTAGGTCACCCCTGAGCTGGGACTAAGCTCCACCGAGCAAGGGAATCCTAGGCTAGGCAAGGTCAATGAAAGACACACAGTTTATGAGGAAGGATTCTCTCCCAGGAGCCACTTGTGCCCACTTCTCACAGATTCTGATTCCCCACATGCCTGTCCCACCCCAGGAGTATACACCTTCACTGTCACCAAGACAGTCCTTCGGCTTCTAAACCTCCCTTGCCTTGGGCTTCAGTAACAGGCCGAACCAGAATTCTCTGAGCTCTGTGGCAGCTATAGGACCCCTTCCAAGAGTTCTCACTTCCTCCACGCACTCTCTCACCTGGATAGAGTCACTCACAGGATTGACAACCTGCTTCTTCAACCACAACAACCTCTCTCACCTAGAGAGAGTGTTGCACATAGGCCTGACAACCTGCTTCTTCATCTCTGTTCCAGCACAAGGAGGACAACAAGGATCAACAAGGAACATATGATGGTAGCCAATCACACTCAACCAAGGGACTGCGTGGCCACAACAACCCACCAGCTATAACACACACGCCATAGGCAATTACGGTATGCTCAGGTTTCACATACGACAACAACCCATACGGTTAAGCATGAACTCGGATTTGCAGAATGGATAAAATGGGTTCATAGGACACACATGAGACACGACTCAGTCCACGGGGTTTGCCATTGGTTTTCAGGGTGCGTGACAGGAAAATTATGCAGAGGTCAATGATGGCGACTAGACGCAGAGACTGAACGAAATTCACGAGAATACACCAGTTGATCACAGAGGCCTCACGGTTTCAGTTTTCAGAGCTGTGTGAGGTATGCAACGATCAGATGCCGACTCCAAATGATTCAGACATCGAATTTCCGAATGGAGGACGAACCCCCATAATGGCTCGATTCTTGGGTTAAATTGCATGTGCCTGGGCCGACACATGTCGCCCATGAAACTACATGCACTCCATCGAGTATGCGTTCCCTTTTGCACATGTTGGAGATGCATGCGCTGCCTCTCCCAGGACTTAGGATAAAAACATGTTTTGTTACACAACTTTAGAATAATAATAAAATATTATTCTCAAGGACTTAATCCCCTAAGCTTAGCCCCTCTTTCCAACCTGTCAACCCCTTTTCCCTTACCCACCCTGTGGAAGCTTAGTCCCCCATCACTCTTTCTTCATGGTGGGTCTATATGCAATGATGTTTAATCTTTATTAATGTTCTGCATATTACATATACAAAAACAGGCTCCTGGCCTTTAACACTTAGGCTCTCCGGCCTAATAAACACATAAGCCCACCATCTTATCAATGCTTGGCTCACCAGCCTACAAAACATGATTTACAATTCATAAGCATGATTTAAAATTCATAACCATGATTACAACAGGGCTCGTCCTTGGGGATATTACAATCCCCTCCCCTTATTTTTGCACTGTCCTTAGTGCAACTTTCACACAACATCTGCAAGATTTTCAAAATCTTCAAAAAGATGCAGGTATTCTGCCC
>SNQJ01S0052893.1:31877-77693 GCA_010110895.2 Picea sitchensis | reverse complement strand
AGAGGCGACGAAGCTATGAAGGGATAGAAGTTTCAGAGTTTCAGAAAACTAGAAACCTTAGTTTTCTGAGGGTGTATGTAGGTTGAAAGAGGACATGTCATGTACATACACATGTTGCAAGAAGACAACTTGTGTACATATGTGTGTTGCAACATATACAAGTTGCAGACTTGTAGAAAATTTTTGATAGATTGTTTTCTGTCTACAAGCTGGGTCTTGTACTTGAGGGTTGGAATCCTCACATCTCAGTTGGTGCTAAGATTTGCAAGATGGGTCTTGTATTTAAGAGTTTGAACTCTCTTGGAGTTGGTGCTCTTTAGTTGGTGTTGATAAACCCTGAAGATTGTAGTCTTCATGTAACAACATAATACAAAATCTTACACATATATCTGGTGTTCTTTGTGTTCATTATGGTGATGGCTTATAGTTCTCTATTTTTGATGAATGTTGTTGATATATGAAAGTAGCTAATTGTGAATGAATAATAATGTTTGAAGTGATTTCTAACTAAAGGAAGAAAGAGTTGTAAAAGGAGCCAAACAATGATTCACCCCCCTTCTCAGTGTGGTTGGTGTGTCCAACCATTGGTATTAGAGTAGGCTTTCACCATAAGCCTTACAAGCTTGAAGGATATCCATGGACACACAAATGGATGAACACACATTTCCCTCTAAAGACGACATTCCCTTCTTTGATGAGACAAATTACTTGGCATGGGGAATAAAAATGAAAGGATATTTGAAGTCAAAAGGAGTAGGTTTTTGGGATACTGTTGTTATTGGATCAATTCCCTTGAAGAAAAATTCAAAATTTGTAGCTCAAAAGGAAGCAAAGAAGAATAATACAGTGGCATTCAAGACCATTTTCAATGGACTCTCAGGTTCTGCCAAAGAAATCATAGGATAATGTACCTCCGCCAAGGACCTATGGTTGAAGCTAGAGTAGGTGTTAGTACCTAAAGTTGCACTTGACTGTGAGAGGGAAGCTAGGGCATCATTAAGTTATTGCAATGGTATTTTTATAAATGTTTTTCTGAAAAAGTTTAAGAAAATGGTTGAAAGCTGGTTCAAGAATTCAATAAGATATATAACTCAATGTAAAGGCAAATAAACATCCCACTGGCTTAGTAAATGACAAACACTTTAACAGATAAGATGATAAGGTAAATAAAGAAAGGAAGATAGATGAGTATCCAATTTTTCAACTCACACATGGATTTCTCATTCCCAAATATCATTAGGAAATAAGAACATGTACTTGAAAACAATCTTAATTATGAACAAAAACAGTACAATTTTCACTGTGTCACTCACAATCAAGAAATCATATGCTTTGCAACAAAATAAATGCATTCAAGTAAGAAAATAAACAAATAATAATATGAAAAGAAGATCTGACCATCAAAATTCCTTTTCCATTTAGTGCCAATATGAAAATATTTTCTTTGTCTTACAATGTAGTCTTTACAAAAATAGCCCTTGAATGCCCAACTAATCAACCCCTTACTTCTCCTCCTATCCTGTTTATATAGAAAGAATACATATTTATCAAGATCCAAAATAAATGGATCTGAAAACCTCCTCACATATATTTAGTTTCTTTTTTCAAATAATCAAGGAGGAGATCAAATATGATCTCCAAGTCTAATTGATGAGATGGCTTGTCAACTACTGTCCATGAATTTTTTTTAGGAAAATAAATCTGGTAAATTCCTGAAAAATGGGTCCAACAATCTCTTTGTATCTCCTAAAATATTATAGTTGTGTAAAATACGAGAGAGATTTTTGTGAAGCATCACGTTTCCAACAAAAAACCTCTTTTTTTTTCTCCAAAACTTCATCTCCAACTACTTTGAAACCTTGCCCAAAATTGGTCACTAAAACAATAAATCATTTAATGTGAAATCTCTGAAAAATAGGCCTCAAAGATATATTCTAACCTCTTAAACTGTGATAGCTGTGTAAAAACCAAGAGATTTTTTTGTGAAGGGGTCCATTCCCAACAAAAACCTCTTTTTATTTCAAATAATTCATCTCCATCATTTCAGAAACTGCTCTTGAAGATAAAGACTAAAATAGGAAAAACAAAGTATTTTATGTTTTTGATTTTTGTCTTTCTTCTTTCTATTTCCATCCTAAACTTTGGGTGTTATTCAACTGGAGCAGGTAGATTTATGTTAATGGAGGTTCAGGGATTTCTCAATTTAATTTAATACTTTGAATATGATCCACTACCAAACCCCTCTCCTTCAACACTTTTTGATTTTTCAATTTCTAGAAAATCCCGTAACTGATTTATTTCTGGAAAGGGATCATTTTTCTCATCATCATATGTGCCTTTGAGTGCAGATTCAATGAATGAAACTGATATTATGGTTTCCCTAGTTACAATTCTCCTTGAACATTGTGCAATTTGTTTTCCTTTTTCATGTTTTTTTCCTTTGTTCCTTAGATTCCTCCTTTAACCCGTGTGAAGAAGATGCCATGGTCTGTTTTTTAACCTCTTTATTAGTATCTTTTGAATTATCTTCTATGATAATAAGGTTTTCCTTCTTGATAGAAGGATGAAACATAACCTTTGAATTCAACTTGAATTTATTTGCAGCCCTGGTAGAATTTCTTCTAGGGTATTTAGATACAGGTTCCTTCTTCCTACTCTATTTCTTACCCTTTGCAACCCTTTTTCCTGTAGACTGTTTCTTCTGTTTAGATGGACTTTAGACTGGGCTTGTAGTGTCATCTTCAGGTTAATCAGGTTCCTCTTTGATGTCTGGATCAAAATGGACATCAGTCTCTTCATCAATTTTAATTTTTTTACCTCGACCTGTAGTGATCTTCTCGTTAAGTTTACCCATGGAAAAATCACCAATTGCTTGATTTGTCTGTAACTTTCTCTTACCATCACGAGTTATCCTGAATGCAAGGGAGTTTTCTTTCACCAAAACATCAATGGCTTGAGAGGCCTTTTTACCTTTTCTAGGTTCTCCTTAAGATTTTTAGACTCAGTTTCCTATGGTTTAGGTTTTAGTGACTGAATTAACCAGTCCCAAGACCTCTAAACTTCATTTAAAGAAAATATTACCAACGTTTTGATCAACCCTTGATGAAAAAGACTATTCTTTGCTGTTGTAGGATGTGACTGAATCCTCTTAGACATATTAGATAGGATTTTTAATAATAAATAAGGTAGATTAAGAGGGTAGTCACCATTCACATGAATTAACAGTCTAATATGATAAAGATGAACTAGATAAAATCTTCCTTCGCAGGTAATGTACCTATGAATGATCAACATAGCAATATTCCATTCTTTTCTCACCCATCTGTGTGGGATTCCTTGGCTCCACTTGGGGTTTTTCTTTTCTAGAATTAAAAACTGATTTACAAACTCCATAACAAAATTTTCTTTCTTCCACGATCTTTCCCCATATATTGGTAACTTGCATGCTTTAGCTATGGAATGCTCTGTCACATGCATGAGGAGTTTACAAACCATAATTTTGAAAGCATCAAAATTTTGTGCAAAGATCATAGAAATCTGCTCGTAATGACCCTGAAATGTCGAGAAGAAGTCAAACCAACCTACATCTTTAAACTTTTGTGCCATATGAGGAAATACATCGAGTAATTCTATCCCTTCTGGCTCAAACATGGTTATCTGCCCACTCTTTTTGTGTGCCATGACATTGATACAATTCTGTGGAAGGGTTATGAGAACTTCTTGGGTTTGATCACCTGCTTTCGAGGACTGTTGAAGTCTAAGAGTTATCTGTTCACCTGCAGAGCATGCATGGAGTAATAGACATACAAAAAATAGGCGGATTATGATTTCATACATATGGAATAATAACCGAGCATTGTGATTTGATATCAAGGTGGCGAGTACAACCCGATCCCCYGAATTAGCTGTCATCATGAGAATTACGACATGATATAGATCATATAGAGATATGTAGATCCTCTAGCAATGATTTCAGACATTAGAACACAATCTCAGGAAGGTGGTGCATGCATAACTATCATTACTCCTGGCGCTGCAAGAATAACACTATTCTTGTAGCGCCCTTTCCACTTTGATAAATTTGAAAATTCAAACAAGGGAAATGACAAGTGATGCGATAAAAATCCTTTTATATCATATCCTAACTTTTAAAAACTTAAAAACATTTAAAATGTGCATAAAAGAATGAAAACAAGCTTTCAAGCCAAGAAGGGAAAAAACAAAGTTTAACAAAAATCATGAAAAATGGGTAGAACATGGATTAAGGACACCCAATCAGTCAAAAACAAGGTTAAGGACTAACATTGGCTCCTCCTGGGGATAAAGTTTCATGATGAAAATTTAAGAACTTGTTGACCAATGCCTTCACATCCCTCATCATCATCAAATTTTACTGTAATTATTTCCTTGTCCAACCATTCCTTTGTTTGCAATCCAAAAATAACAACCACTAAACTGCAATTAGTATTTCCATTGGGCTATGGAGTCCTTATTCTTGCATACTAAAAACTTGACACTACTCTCATACTGTAAATTGATCTTCAAACTGAAACCAACATGCTAAAAAATAAATCTTATTTATGTACAAATCCTACACAAATAACCAATCAGTTCCTTAAACATGTCACATCAAACTTCCAATGTAGCCACGAAAGTATTTGACTGACAAAATGGTCTTCTTCCTTGCAAGTAACTAAGAAAATGTAGAAAAACTGAGATGTTTTTAGTAAAAATGAATGGGCAGCCCATACTTACAGCTGCAATTTGCTTTAATTCCAAATACTGCAAAATTGTGAACCTATGGAAACACTGACTCCATGTAGACGACTACTGGATCATATATAATATGACAAAATTCCAACTGATGAAAAAATACACATTGTTCCCCTGCAATTTCTACTGTATTTGTGAGACCATAATCCACTTAATTTCCTTGAAACAACACATGAACATCACTTGTTTTATGACAGTGAACAACAACATCTTGGATATGTTGATTTCCTTCATCTATTTTTCCAACATCAGATTCATACTCATAAAAAACAGGCTCATTGTTGCACAGGTCAATGAATGTTGATGTGAAATTTTTCTCCTCTCCATTTTCATATTCATCATATACCTATAAAACATTTCTAAATTTTGAAATTCACAAAATTTTGTTTCATTATTCTCTTCAAAGAAAGAACACAAATGGATAACCTAGTCTTTTGGAACAAAAATTTCATAATGAAAATCCAATAAATTTGTTGTCATACTATCCATGACACTATCATCAACAACATCTTGAAAAACTTCTCCTTGAAAAGAAGAATGAGAGAAAATTTCATGAATGATCAAATCTTCTTCATCATGATAGGATGGAGACTTTTGATTGATTTCATCTGACAATGATCATTTTTTTTTTTACCATCAATATAATCTTCAATAATTTCTTTACTAAAATACTGGCCTTCACAAATATTTCCAGCAACAAATCCTTCATGAAGAGACCCATTCAAATAGCCATCAAAACTGTTAAGAGCATTATGAGAACATTCCAACATTTCTTCACTGATCTCATTACTAAATCCCTCTTGAATTTTTTTTCTAAGAGATTTAAATTGCTCACAACAATTATTCAAGAGGAACTCGGAAGGATAAATCCTCTTACAATATGAATGAAAAGAAGCATGGAAATCCTTTAATTATGAAATACTGGAAACAAGAAGAGATCGGTACCATTGTCTTGCCTGTCCTTCCAAGGAGTACGTAAACATTTTCAGTGATACATCTTCATGCTGAATATCAAGATGGTCCATGTATTGATGAAAATCAATCAAGTGTTGTGCAGGATGATCGTGATCATCTCCTCTGAACCATGGAAGGCAATCTCCCCATAGATCTATAGTGGGAACATCATTAGGGAAACCAACAATATTAGAGAAATTAAATGGTGCAAACCTCCGTGCAAAAATAACTTCCATAGCCTTCGATATCTTGGATCAATGGAGTTTCCAATGGATTCTTCCTTCATGGAGTTTCTAGGTGAATGATACAGTCAGAAAAAGTGTCCAACTCCTGTTCACCATCAAGAGCTAGAATTGATCATTGTCGTTCTCCCAAGGATAAATACTTCGTTCCTCCATCCCCGACAACGACGCCAAAAGATGTTAGTCCCTAAAGTTGCACTTGAATATGAGAGGGAAAGCTAGGGCATCATCAAGTTATTGCAATGGTATTTTTATAAAGGGTTTTTTGATTAGGTTTAAGAAAATGGTTGAAAGATGGTTCAAGGATTCGATAAGATATATAACTCAATGTAAAGGCAAATAAACATNTATGAGAGGGAAAGCTAGGGCATCATCAAGTTATTGCAATGGTATTTTTATAAAGGGTTTTTTGATTAGGTTTAAGAAAATGGTTGAAAGATGGTTCAAGGATTCGATAAGATATATAACTCAATGTAAAGGCAAATAAACATCCCACTGGCTTAGTAAATGACAGACACTTTAACAGATCAGATGGTACGGTAAATAAAGAAAGGAATATATATGAGTATCCAATTTTTCAACTCACACATGGATTTCTCATTCCCAAATATCATTAAGAAATAAGAACATGTACTTGAAAAAAAACTCAATTATGAACAAAAACAATAATTTTTTTACTGTGTCATTCACAATCATGAAATCATATGCTTTGGAACAGAATAAATGCATTCAAGTAAGAAAATAAATAGATAATAATATGTAAAGAAGATCTGACCATCAAAATGCCTTTTCCATTTAGTTCCAGTATGAAAATATTTTCTTTGTCTTATAGTGGAGTCTTTACAAAAATAGCCCTTGAATTCCCAACTAATCGACCCCTTACTTCTCCTTCTACCATGTTTATACAGAAAGAATACAAATTCATCAAGATCCAAAAGAAGTGGATATGAAAACCTCCTCATATCTATTTAGTTTCTTGTTTCAAATAATCAAGGAGGATATCATATCTGATCTCCAAGTCGAATTGATGAGGTGGCTTGTCAACTGCTGTCCATGAGATTTTTTTAGGAAAATAAATCTGACAAATTTATGAAAAATAGGGTCCAACATTATCTTCGTATATCCAAAACGGTGATATATGTGTAAAATCCGAGAGAGGTTTTTGTGAATAATCCCGTCCCCCAAAAAAACCTCTTTTGGTTTCCAAAAATTAATATCCAACTGCTTTGAAACCTTGCCTAAAATTGGTCACTAAAACAGGAAATCATTTAATGTGAAATCTATGAAAAATAGGCCTCAAAAATATATTCGAACCTCTTAAAATGTGATAGTTTTGTAAAAAACGAGAGATTTTTTCATGAAGGGGCCCATTCCCAACAAAATCCTCTTTTGATTTCAAATAATTCATCTCCATCATTTCAGAAACTACTCATGAAGATAAAGACTAAAACAGGAAAAACAAAGAATTTTCTATATTTGATTTTTGTCTTTCTTCTTTCCATTTCTATCCTGAACTTTGGGTGTTGTTCAACTAGAGAAGGTAGATTTAGGTTAATGGAGGTTCTAGGATTTCTCATTTTAATTTCATACTTTGAATATGATCCACTACCAAACCCCTCTCCTTCAACACTTTTTGATTTTTCAATTTCTGGAAAATCCTGTAATTGGTTTATTTCTGGAAAGAAATAATTTTTCTCATCATCATATGTGCCTTTGAGTGCAGATTCAATGAATGAAACTGATCTTATGGTTTCCCTTGTTACATGTCTCCTTGAACACTATGCAATTTGTTTTCATTTTTCATGTTTTTTTCCTCTGTTCCTCAGATTCCTCCTCTAACCTGTGTGAAGAAGATGTTAGGGTCTGTTTTTTAACCTCTTTATTAGTATCTTCTGAATTGTCTTATATGATAATAATGTTTTCCTTCTTGATAGAAGGATGAAACATAGCCTTTAAATTTAGTCTGAATTTATTTTCATCCCTAGTATAATTTCTTCTAGGGTATTTAGATACAAGTTCCTTCTTCTTACTCTGTTTCTTACCCTTTGCAACCCTTTTTCCTGTAGACTATTTATTCTATTTAGATGGACTTTGGAATGGGCTTGTAGTGTAATATTTAGGTTCATCAGGTTCCTCTTTGATGTCTAGATCAAAATGGACATCAGTCTCTTCATCAATTTTAAGTTTTTTACCTCGACCTGTAGTGATCTTCTCGTTAAGTTTACTCATGGGAAAATCACTAATTGCTTGCCGTGTCTGTAACTTTTTCTTACCAACACGAGTTATCCTGACTTCATGGGAGTTTTCTTTCACCAAAACATTAGTGGCTTGAGAGGCCTTTTTACCTTTTCCAGGTTTCTTCTCCTTAACTATTTTAGACTTAGTTTCTTGTGGTTTAGGTTTTAGTGACTGAATTAACCAGTCCCAAGACTTGTGAACTTCATTTAAAGAAAAGATTCCCAATGTTTTGATCAACCCTTGATGAAAAAGACTATTCTTTGCTGTTGCAGGATGTGAGTGAATCCACTTAAACATCTTAGATAGGGTTTTTAATAAGAAATAAGGTAGATTAAGAGGGTAGTCACCATTCACATGAATTAACAGTCTAATATTATAAAGATGAACTAGAGAAAACATGCCTTCGCAGGTAATGTACCTATGAATGATCAACATAACAATATTCCATTCTTTTCTCACCCAACTATGTGGGATGCCTTGGCTCCAATTGGGGTTTTTCTTTTCTGGAATTAAAAATTGTTTTACAAACTCCATAACTAAATTTTCTTTCTTCCTACACCATCTTTCCCCATATACTGGTAACTTGCATGCTTTAGCTATGGAATGATTTGTCACGTGCATGAGGAGTTTACCAACCAGATTTTTGAAACCATCAAAATTCTGTGCAAAGATCATATAAATATGCTCGTCATGACCTTGAAATGTCGAGAAGAAGTCGAACCCTCCTGCATCTTTAAACTTTTGTTCCATCTGAGGAAAGGCTTCGAGTAATTCTATCCCTTCTGGCTCCAACCTGGTTATCTGCCCACTCTTTTTGGGTGCCATGACACTGATAAAATTCTATGGAAGGGTTCTGAGAACATCCTAGGTTCGATCACATGATTTCAAGGAATGTTGAAGTCTGAGAGTTATCCGTTCACCTATAGAGAATGCATGGAGTAATAGACATGCTAAAAATAGGCGGATTATGATTTCATACATATGGAATAATAATCAAGCATTGTGATTTGATATCAAGGTGGTGAGTACAAACCGATCCATCAAATTAGCTGTCATCATGAGAATTACGACCTGATATAGATCATACAAAGATATGTAGATCCTATAGCAATGATTTCAGACGTTAAAACACGATCTCAGGAAGGTGGCGCATGCAGAACTATCATTACTCCTGGCGCTGCAAGAATAGAACTATTCTTGTAGCGCCCTTTCCACTTTGATAAGTTTGAAAAATCAAACAAGGGAAATGACAAGTGATGTGATAGAAATCCTTTTATATCATATCCTAACTTTTAAAAAATTAAAAACATTTAAAATGTGCATAAAATAATGAAAACAAGCTTTCAAGCCAAGAAGCGAAAAAACAAAGTTTAACAAAAATCATGAAAACTGGGTAGAACAGGGATTAAGGACACCCAGTCAGTCAAAAACAAGGTTAAGGACTAACATGAGGCATATCAAGAAAAAATACAAGACATAGAAGACAATCCCATTGAGGTTGTGAAGCAAATCAATGAAGGAAAAGACCCTCCAAAATCTTCTGATTGCAATGATTCTAAATGTAATGATGTTGATTGTTTTCCTACAAATAAAGAAGAAGATCTAGCTGCAATAGAAGAAGTTTTTGTAGAATCAACTAACATTTATCTTATAGATGGAGAGGAATATTTGTTGAAGCTTAAAGATAAAGTTATAGATGGTTTAGAAGAAGTTATCAAGGAAACAAAATATTATTCAGATACTTTTGAGGATCTTGAAAGAATCACTAAGGAAGCTCTAGAAAAGTCCCAAAGGCATACCATGGCACTAAAAAAAATGCTCAAGAAATAGGAAGAAGAAATCAAGGGACCGAAGAATGATATAATTAGTCAAGTACAAGAAAAGGAGAAGGTAGATGACGAGCTTAGAAAAAGACTTGAAGATCTTAAAGAAATAAGAGAAATCAATGTCAATCTCAGTACCCAACTTGAAGAAGCCAAAAGGATAGAGGAACTATTGAAGAATCAGGTAAATGAAAAGGAAGAATCATGCCATAAGTTGGAAGCATAATTTGTTGATCTCAGAAGGAAAGCCGAGAAGTCAAATTCTCATGTCAAGTTCATGAACAACTCAATAATTATGGATGAAATATTGGATAGTCAAAGATCACCAAATGATAAATCAGGTCTTGGATACAACAAAGAAGCTGCACACTCTGAAGTTGGCACTTCTAAGAAGCATGATGCAGGTCCTTCATTTTCAAAGGGTGAAATCCAAGTTGGACGTCAAGCACCTGACAAGAAAATATTCAGAATATTAGACCAAGGAAGACACCAAGAAGCCAGTGCTACACCTCAAAGAAAATTCAGAAGAGAGATACCTTTAAGGTTGACACAAAAGCAAAGGTATGAAAATGTTTTCAATGGTCATTGTTTCCCATGTAATGAATATGGTCACAAAGCTTTGGATTGTAGACATTATGCAAGAAATAATGTTGGAGGATTAAATAAAATCTTAAGATGTTGGAAATGTAATCTTGTCGAATACATTGTTGCACATTGTCACACCATGAGATGTTACAACTGTAGTGGGTTTGGCCACAAATCCCAGGACTGCTGGAATTCAAGGAGACAATTAATAAGGAATGATTTATATAATACGACAAGAAGAGCATGGAAGAAAAATAATTTTGAAAGAATGGAAGCCCAAAGAACAAGTACTGTGAAACTAGGACACTCTCAGAAGTGGATGAAGAATACTAAACAACCAGACATGAATGAAGGCATAATGAATGGTTGCCATGAGGTAATCTTAAATATTTTCTGAGGCATGCGGGTTCCTATGGGAACAATTGTGTACATATGCGAGATGTTTTAGGTGAGGTAGCATACCTGAGGTAAATCTTGGAGAAAAAGGGGTTGCAACAAATTGAAGAAGGTGAGTAAGCCTAGGTTATTTGATATCTGATGTTACAGGTCAACAACAGAGCTACATGTATGCCTGTTTGTGTGTTTGATGAATGTATGGTGATGATATATGGTTGAGTTTTGGAGCATATGCTTGAGGCCTATCTTGGATGCATTGTACAAACCCTAGTGTGTGGATTGAGGCATCTCTATTAAGGTACGATGCTGGTTATGTTAAGTACATATCAGTACGATTATGACACTTTATTTATAAGGTATATCATGGGTAATGTGATACTAGATAAAGGTACATCATTGATCTATTGAGGCATATTCTTGGTACATTTCTAGAGGTATTATTGTTGCATTATACTTGCTGTAATGAATGGTTTTAAGGTAGATATGTTGTAATACATGGCTAGTACATGTGTGAGTTGTGTTGGCATATCTTGAGGTGTACTGTGAGAGGATTTTTTTGGTGATCTTAGTATATGGTTAGTTCATGCTTGAAGATACATATTGGGACATATTGTTGCTAAAGTTTTGGCACATGGTTTGATGTATGGGTTTATGGTAGTGTGATGTATTGTTAGAGGCCTACGTGTTGAATATCTTGACATTTGGTTGATGTACATTTTGGGTACATGAATGAGACACTTAGTTGACGAGTTGGAATATACATAAGGTGTATATTTGATGTTGTTGGTACATATTTATGAGTGTTCTTGACACATGATTTGTATACATGTCTTAGCATATTGGTACATGTTGGTAATGGTTGTAGGTTAATGCACATTTGAGTGATATTCTGCATATGATTGCAAGAGTTATCTTGTTGGTTAGATCAGGTTTGATTGAGAGTTATCTTGTTGGTTAGATCAGGTTTGATTGATCATATTGATGGGATAGGTTGTGTTGTGCATAGTTGATGCACTTGTGATGGACCATTGTATAATGCATGGTCAGGTCCAAGGATTGTCAAAGGAATAACAAATCATGGTATTATTGATGTAGTATTGTTGAGAAGTTGATCAATGTTCTGGTAGAGCAACAACATCCACAACCAAAGAAGATTATAGTGGTAGCATATTGTTTATAGTGATTACATGACATCTTGTAGAAAATACAAGGGGATACATACTGACAAGGAGAGTTATTATTTTTCCCATGATTGATTACAGAGGTATGATTCCAGGAGGAAAGATAATATAGATGATCACATGGAGAATTGGTAGCCATGCCATCAACATTACATCAGAGTAATATCCTTTGTCAAATGGAGAGAGATTATTAAGATGAAGGGAGAGAGAGTAATCAAAGGACAATGCAGACAAGGGGAGCAATCTCAAGGATAGTTCAATAAGGGGGAGCAACCCCAAGGAGAGATACCCTTTGCCATTAATTTCAAAGGGGGAGAGATAGAAAAAATGATGAGGAGTATGAGCATGAATTTCATCATGAATAAGTGTTTCCATCAATGCCAAAGGGGGAGATTGTCAGACAATTGGTTTAGATTGATGGATAGTTGGATAGTTGGTTTTCATTGCTTTCAACCCTTGGAGAGTGATATTGTAGATTGATGTAAACCATTATAGATTGATGTCAACCCTTGAGTATGTATGATAACACATTTTGGTAGCTCCATAGGTATGGGTAAGTAAACATAGTTTGGTTGAGTAATAATGTAATGAAGATCAATGAATTTGTAGGTGATACTATTCTAGATGGATAGTACATGTCGTGCCATTTTTGATGATATGTGGTACGTCATGTAGTTCCTCATGATTGAGGAGATATGGCTTAGTAAAGTTGGAGAACCCTCATGAGTTACATAGAAGCCCCTAGAAGTTCAAAGAAGTCAAATTACTCTAGAAGCTCCTAGAAGAAGTTTACTAGTCAAAGTGGTTGTAACTAGGAGTTAATCTTGAGTTAAGTTGTTTCAAAAAGAAAACAATTAAAAATAAATCAGTTGTAACTAGAAGTGGTGAATTTTCTATTTGTGGATAAAGTGGTTGTAAGTGGACAAAGTAATTAGAAGTGGGTTAGCCCTAAAAGAAGGAAGTTGGGTAAAACAGTTAGAAGATAACCCCTAGAGGAAGCTACTTGGAAGTATAAATAAGAGATAAAGGGTCTCTTATGAGAATGAATTTTGAGCACATTGAATATCTATTATTTTGTGAAAGGTTTATTGCAGGTACTCATTGATACATATGAAGTTACGCAAGTCTGAGGTAGCAAAGGAGGGTTGATGTCGAAAGTTTTGGAGTTTTATAATTTGAGAAAAACCCTAATTTATGAGGTGTATGTGGGTTGCAGTGGAGGAAGGTGCATGCGTACGCGGGCTGTAGTGGAGGAAAGTGCATACATAGGTAAGTTGTAGAATAGGAGGTAGCATACATGTGACAAGGTCATGGAAACGTGAGTAGATGTTGGTGCTAAGTCCATGAAGTTTGAAGCAAGTTCCCGGGACAACATTCTACAGGTTTAGATCATCTACATAAGTTATGGTATGGTTACATGTTTTTTTTAATGATCACTTTTTATATGGTATGGTGAATGCTTGAAGAATTCTTGGTATGGTTGTTGTGATATCTGAATATGGTATATGTTGGCTGGTTGGTTGAGTGAGAAACACTCTTATGTATGGTACATTTATGATATGGTTCTTATAGTTCACACCTTTGAGATACTTGTATTTGGTTGAGGGATATGTATGATGATTTATGCATATGGGACATA
This sequence comes from Picea sitchensis, assembly GCA_010110895.2. Lineage (NCBI taxonomy): Eukaryota > Viridiplantae > Streptophyta > Pinopsida > Pinales > Pinaceae > Picea > Picea sitchensis. The sequence goes on along the minus strand of SNQJ01S0052893.1, from coordinate 63,862 downwards.
TAAAGGTTGGATATAGTGATAGGTTATAGGTTGACATGACAGAGGCGATGAAGGTTTGAAGGGCCAAAAGTTTCAGAAAACTAGAAACCCTAGTTTTCTGAGGGTGTACATAGGCTGGAAGAGAATAGGTCGCGTACATACACACGCTGTAAGAAGAAAAATCACATACATATGCATGTTGTAACATATATAGGTCGCAGACCTATAGAAAAGATTTTACATATTGTTTTCTTTCTACAAGCTGGGTCTTGTACTTGAGGGTTGGAATCCTCAAATATTAGTTGGTGCCAAGATTTGCAAGCTGGGTCTTGTATTTGAGAGTTGGTACTCTCTTAGATTTGGTGCTCTTTTCAGTTGGTGCTGATAAACTCCAAAGATTGTAGTCTTCATGTAACAACATAATACAAAAACTTACACATATATCTGGTGTTCTTTGTGTTCATTATGGTGATGGGTTATAGTTCTCTATTATTGATGAATGTTGTTGTTATATGAAAGCAACTAATTGTGAATGAATAATAATGTTTGAAGTGATTTCTAACTAAAGGAAGAAAGAGTTGTAAAAATATCCAAACACTGATTCACCCCCATTCTTAGTGTGGTCGGTGTGTCCAAAACCCCTTCCTTCCCACTATCTCTTCTATTCCCTTTTCCCCTCCCTCTACCACTCCGCCTCACTCTTTACTTTAATCTACCTCCCCCCCTCTCTCTCTACCCCCCCCCCCCATATCTCTCTCCATATCACTCTCACTCTCACTCTCACTCTCACTCTCTCTCACACTCTCTCCCCATTCGTCAATCTCAACCTCTCTCTCACACTACTATCCCCCTCTATGCCTAGGAATAGAAAGGTAAAGGGAGGGAGAGGGAGGGGGTAGAGAGAGAGATAGGGAGGAAAAGAGAGGTAGAGAGAGATAAATATAGTGGTGGGAGACAAAGGAGAAGAGTGAGAGAGAGAGGGAGAGAAGGGGATAGAGTGAATGTGAAATAGATAAATAGTGACAAGACAATGACAGATTCAATGAAAGGAACATATGACCTTTTGGAGCTGTGGATGTAGTGAAATGATCGTACAAATTTTGGGAGGGTAAAAAAACATGGGAAAAAAAAACTTTTCCAAGGTGGTTACTTGAGATTAAAAGCTCTAATTGTAAGTACAAAACACTTTATTCATATTATACATATCATCATGCAAATTTTATTAATAGAAATTATTGACTGTACAATTTTTTGTTTTGTTAGTTGTGTGTGGACCTTATATGTTCTGTATTCATGTACCTTCTTTCTTTCATTTAACTTTAATTCTTGTTTTGATACTTGTTATGCATGATTGGGTATGGGGAATTGAGAGTGATGTGAGGGGGGAGGGGGGGGGAGACCAAACGAGCCTCCACCTTCACGTGGTTGGTCCTGTTTAGTAGAGAATAAATTATTCTCAAAACCAAGAGGAGCTCATTCATGAAGTATCCCCTTTAGTGTTTCTAGAGCGTCGTACATGTTTAATTATTATTTAGACATATCATGCTTAATTCTCTTTTTCAAATGAAACCTCATTGATGTTTAGTTATTATTCAATCATTTAACCTATTATTGTCTTCAATAATTGTAGGTTTAAAGGGAGGTCACCTCCATAATCCACAACACATTTCCGAAAAGGTACAAATCATTTACTTCTCTTGCGTCATTAGATAGTTACATTCTCAGGCTGCTCATTACATCAACAAGTCTATTTTTGTCATGTTTGGTTTATTCACCACACCTTTGTTGGATGACCTGGTAGAACTAGTTCTATTATATTGGTTACCGTCTACAACACCTTTGTACAACACGAACCCATATATAATCTAGTAAACTCATGTATGACCTATTTTCTCCATGTTATACCAATACCACTTAATACTATCAATACACTAAATGAAGGTCGATCCACTTGCTAATGAAGGTGGGTTACTAAACTTTATTAATGAAGAATGTTACAACAACAAGAGTACACATGGAGTTTGGCCATTTCCTATGATTTCTTTTGTATAAGTACAAATCAACTAAGGTGCTTCTGCTTTAGTGCCACCCTACTTGTAGAAAAAAACCTTTGAATAACCCATAGTTCTACCTCTTATACATATCGTTATTCAATAACACTCTCAAAATAGTCCTACCATGCCCTAATCACTTGTCAATTATTCCCTAGTCTTGACTCTCCAAGGTCTACCTACTCAAGTTGCACTATTCAAGATTAGAAAACTCCAAGATTCTTTACTCAACATTTTGAGTAAATACTCGTTTGACGTCCAACCTACTGAATGAATCCTCTTGAGTGAATTAGAGTCTCATATCCTCCACTTTAAATAAGAGTGGTGTGCAAACCATTTTCCCTAAAATGGGTTGTCTTACCACCACCTCCAAGGCAAAGTAGACATGTGGCCCTCATGCTACACACTTAACTATTAGGCAGTTACAACCAACTCCTTGACTATTGAACCTGTGTTCACCATGGAAACACAGGATGGGACAAACCCCCAAAAAATCAACACCTCAGAAACAAAACACTACTATCCCAATCATGTGCATTATCAAAATCAACTTGAAATATAATGATTTTATTGCTCAATGTCCCTTTCCCAATCTATAGACTCCCATGTATAAATGATAGTGTAAGAATGAGTCTTTGTTACAAAAATATGTCTTCTTCTAATGAACCTTTTCCAGAGACTTGACCAGTACTGAAAACATTAGAGGCCAAAGAAAAAAGGTCATCACCAATAGAATCCCTAATGGCCTTGTGGAAATCACAAGGCAAAAACATCCCTACCTAGAGATTAACCATTTGGAATAAAAGACATTGAAGCAAAATAGTATTCCTTGGAAATATCTATGTCTAACATATCCTTATCACCATAAGAAACCTTACGATTGACCACATTGCAACAATCATCTCTAGTACAAACCATCCCATCTATCAAATAATAATGAGAAAAAAGTATTTTAAAAATGGGAGATAAACATACCTCTGACTTCAACATGGTCTTCAACAACAAGGGATGGTAAGTCCTCCAACTCTAAATGAGAGACAATCTATTTGAACAATGAAGAAGGGGTTGAATTAATGGATTGTCCCACATAAATTATAGTTTGAATTGGAAAATGATATAAACTAGTCACATATAAAATAACATCAACTAGATGAATATAGCTAGATAAAATCAAATTCTCCCATAGCCCATAGAATCAATCTAGTCTATCCTTCACCCTATCATGTCCCCATATATAGTTAGACCATGTATACCAACCACTATACTCAAACACCTTTTTTTCCAATTGAGGTAAAACGATCTGAAGTATATCTTAGCATCAACACCAATCACTCTCCACTCTGCAATAGGAAGAGACTAGGTGACCTAGTCTAAACCCTCCAATGCTTTGAGCTAAGATTATGATCATAAATTCCATAGAAACTAACCACTTGATCCTAAATAAAATTTAAGACCCATATGTAATGATCATCCTGGTCTTAACTAGATTCAACTACAAAACTTTATGAAGAGGAAGAGAGAGAATTCACCACACCCCCACTCCCTTTGCATTAATMTTTTCTATAAGAGGACCAGTTCTGGCCAACAAAGAGAAAGGAMAACTAAAGGGAAAACACAATATACTGCACATACACAGTATGAACATTGTTTCATATTAGTTAAAAATGAACATCCTTCTTCTACCTAGTTATGGATGAGTCTACTCCAACTAAATAATCATTAGTAAGTGTGAATCTTCTCAAAGAATAATAGGATGTCCAATGAAGCCTTCACTCTATTTGCATGATGGGTCAAAATACAACATGAATCATACTCTATTTGTCTTCAATAGAAGTGCTCTCCATGCATGCAAATATGTCTACTAGAGGAACATAGGCTGAACAACTTCATCTGTAGTGTCAATTTTTCAAAATTTTCCGACTTGGTAAGTATTTTGTTGGTATCTAAAATTTCACTAAGAGGTACTTCTGCAAATACGTTACTCTCAATTTATTTTGACAATACATCATTTTCAGAATTTTGGTCTCATGCCTCCAACAAAAAACAACCAAAATTTCCCCATCTGTCATTAAAAGACGACTGGAGACTCATATTCCTTGTATTCCAAAAGACAAAATCACCATTTGTGCCCAAGTCCCCTCTTAGCTCTTCTCCGTTATGTATAGGGAAATATTAAAAACCCATGCTGTAGAAAACATGCTTAGTTCAATCCAACAATGATGGTGGCTTTGGATTGTGAATACCACCATCGTTACTGCCCTTTGGGTCCTCTTAGGGTTCAAAATGTTTGGAAAAAAAAGGCATATCTCTACTCTAATATTCATGTAGTACCTCTATCCAAAATAATTCCATGGTTCTGTTATAATAATCCTTTTCCCCTGTCCAGACAACCGATTTTGAAGGGATTTCATGCTCAAATTCTGGGTACAAAGCATCTCCTTGACCACTAGCTTTATTTGTGTAATTGGAGTTATTAAAATTTCCAACTTCTAGGAATAATACTTCATCAATAACAAAAACAACATAATCATGATTTGGTACATCATCAATTAGTGCCTTCCAAACATGTGTCTCAGAGCCGAGCTCAAAATTCTTTCTCCAATTATCATGAAAATGATTGCCACATTTTTGTCCATTTTCTGGGTCAACCACAATATTACCATATTTTCCATTTATCTTAGTATCATACACTATAGGGTCTACCAAATTTATAAAATAACACTTGTGATTTCCTTGTCCCAGTGGCAGACCAATGGCCTCATCAACAAAATGCTCAGGTTCATACAATCAATTTTTGGCAGTTCTGTCATACTCAGTGGGCCATTCAAAAATGATGTTTATGGAATCATAATTGTGATAATGCCCTTCAGGAACATCCCAAATTCTTTGCTAGTCACCATTATGAACTCGTGGAACATGAAGGAACATTACATGTGATCTGCCTTTATTTCACTTCCAAAATGAGCCCAGATCTAGGTGTGTATCAGGACTGCTAAGACACTTTTCTTCTTGATATGCAATATTAACACTATCATATTTAATTTTATCATCTTCATAGTAATGAATATCTTCATCAAAGGATAGGAATATAGGGCCTCTCCTTAAATTAAACAATAATAAATCACTAATACTACCTACTGTGGGTACAAGTTCTCCATCAGAATCATAAATGTGCATTACCTCCAATTTTGGACTTTACTCATTGATTTCACCATCTTTAAGCATATGGTCATCTATGTTACAAACTCCCACATCCTCTTGGCTATCATGGTGTTCTTTTGGGACAAAAGAAGTCTCACATTCAATATGAGAGTCATTATCATCCTATTCTTTAAAAACAACTGAGTCTGGCAGTTGACTGGAAGTGAGCCTAGGTTTTTTACAATCAAGAGTAGTAGACATGTATCCTTTGTGATCAGGGGTGGTATTTCCAAATTCTGAGCATAATTTCTCCTCTAGATCAACTGATTCTTCATCATTCTTGCCACAAGGTTGTTCCTTTGGGAGATGAGAGACATCACTTTGTGATTCATATTCAATGATTGATCCACATGGATATCAGTGGCCACCCACCTTTTCCAACTTGCTCAAAATAGTTTTCAGGGAATTTTGGTAATTTACTATTTCTAGCAGTTTTTCACTTCTGGAGCCGTTTTGAGGCCCTAAACGATGTTTTTTTGGAAAAAGGAAAAGAAATATATAAGTTCCTTCAATGTTTCCCCCAAAATGAATCTCCTCGACGATACCTTTCGAATGGGCTATCATACGCCTAAAACAAAGATCATATGCAAAAGTTACGACCCCGAGAAGTTGATGTACTAACTTACCCAAACGGGGCCCACATGACTTTTGGCGCTTCATCTCGTAGGGTTAGTCTTTTGGATGTATAGGGTTTTTGGAATTCCTGTTTATGGGAAAAAGGCCTTTAGAGCCTCATTGTAATCATCTTCTTGCAAATGAGTGCAACCGTCACATCTCTTCTTAGAGATAAGCCACCACCATTCCAACAAGCTTGTTTCTGTTGCATTTTACAGTTTAAGCTTATTTCCTTATTGAATAGAAAACCAATTTTACTGTATCTCTATTATTTTGTGTTAAGAAAATGTTAATAATCTGTATTCATTTCGTTCTACTCATAAAATCTGGATCAATGGTATCAGAGCAGTCTGCTCCTTGTCGTCTTAATGCATGTCCCGAACGAGGTCGAAGTACAAAGAGTTGGGTCTCAAGCTTGTTTCTCTTGAGGAAAAAAGCGCTTGCACGCCCAAGTGACCTATCATGGTAGGAGAAAATAAATATGATGAGACATGAGATCCTTTCAAACTATTGATTGAGGAAGCCCTCACACAACAAAGGAACGAGATGATGGATAGTTTCGTGCAAATCCTTCGGCGGCTACGAACATGCGAAGCATCTTCTTCGAGCAGAGGCGCCCCCCCCTTCAAGGTACAAATAAAATTTGATATTCCTATATTTGAAGGTCAGATAGATGTAGATGCTGTAGACAATTGGTTGAATCTACTAGAAGGGTATTTTTCTGTCCATAACTTTTCGAATAGAGAAAAGATTACTTTTGCGCTCCTCAAAGCCATTCCCCATGTCAAAGATTGGTGGGAAAATTTTTGCGAGCAAAAGGAAACAGAGGAACCCTCATTATTTACAGTCACGACCACCTCGAAATCCTTCAGGGATTCTATTAAGGAACAATACTACCCTGTCGAAAGTTATGACGACTTGTATACCAAATGGACCACAATGCGACAAGAAAGAGACCAAGCAGTGCCAGATTTCACAAATATCTTCCATACCTTACACACCAAGCTGTGTATCAAAGATTCAGAGTGACATCTAGTTCTCAAGTATTGCAGTGCTTTGCATAGATACATCCAGATGGAAATGGAATTTCTGGACATCTCATTCTTGGATGCGACCTACTGATATGCTGTCAAAATCGAGCAGAAGCTCAAACAAAAAATGTGGCAATTCGGGCCTGGGAACCCCTCACAAAAAAAGCCAGGAAAGGGCGGCCCCAACCCACAGAACTAAGGATAGAGAAAATATGGAAAGTATCAAGACAACTAGTCCAATCCACAAGTAAAGAAGGACACCGAAAATACAAATAAAGATACCGGGAAGTGGTGTGACTTCCATAAGATCCCTTGGCATAACAATGTTGACTTTCACTCAAAGCACTTGCTGGTGGCCGAAGTGAAAGCCTCTGAATTAGATGCGGGTTCTGACTCTGAGCTAGAACCATAAAGGGGAAGACAAATTAGTGATGCAGAACCCAGTGCCACCGTTTCTACCACCAAGCTCCAACATGGTGAACTAGACGAGCCAAAAGAAGGAGAGTGCCTCTTCCATTCACAGATGTGGGTAAAAGGCACCCCGCTACACTGCATCATTGATAGCGGTAGCTAGAAGAACCTCATCTCAACAGAGGTCATCAAGCGGCTGGCCCTGTCGACAATGCCGCACCTAGAACCCTACACCATTAGATGGCTCTGCCAAGGAAGCGATCTCCGCGTCAACCAACAGTTCTGACTATCGTATGACATCAAGCCCTTCAAAGAAGAGGTATCATGTGACTTTGATCCTCTCGAAGTTTGCGATGTTCTTTTGGGAACACCTTATTTATGGAAATGTCATGCTGTGTATGAGTCTAGGCATCGTATTTTTATTATTACTTTGAACAAGAAATTGTACAGGATACCCGAGGCAGTCCCACCTAATGCTATTTCCTTGATCTATGCTAAGCAATGCAGGAAGGTCATCTCTTAGATGAGGAAGTTTGTATTMTTCATGATTCGCTCTCAGAATAAGTGAAATATCACAGCCACATCCAGGGTCTCTACGACTGACCTCTCCACACAACAGAAGCAAGTAGATAAGGTCGTGGAAGAATACTCAGATATATTCTCCTCACCTACCGAGGTACCTCTGCATTGCCAGGTCAAGCACCCCAGTGATATGACCCCTGATGCACCACTACCCAATGGTCCAGTCTATCACTGTTCTCTGTTAGAGAACGAGAAGATCAAGCGACAGATCCAAGAACTACTCCACAAGGGGAACATCCATCCCAGCTCATCACCTTATGGGAGCCCAATCATGATGGTACAAAAGAAAGATGGAACCTGGYGACTCTGCATTGAGTACCAGGATCTAAATAAAATCACAGTCAGAAACCGGTACTTGATTYCCTGAATCGACAACCTCCTTGATAAACTCATGGGGGCCAAATACTTCARTAAGATTGATCTGAAGTTTGGCTACCACCAGGTCCCGATAGAACAAACATATGTATGGAAGACTGCCTTCAATTCAAAGGAAGGCCTTTTTGAATGGTTGGTCATGCCCTTTGGTTTTAAAAATGCTCCAACCACTTTCATGAGGATGATGGACGATATCCTGTGACCATTCACCAATAATTTTGTAGTGGTGTATCTGGATTACATTCTCATTTGCAACAAGACTTAAGATGAACACTTGCAACATATTCAAAAGGTTCTGCACACCCTGCAGCAACACAAGCTATACGCCAACTTGGAATAATGCTCCTTCGGCATGGACATGGTCCATCACATGGGCTACATTGTTGATCAACATGGTGTATATGTGGATCCAACCAAGATACAAGTCATTCGTGACTGGCTAGCCCCAACCACACTCACTGAGCTTCAAATCTTCTTGGGCCTTGCCAGTTTCTACCATAGGTTCGTGTTGGGATTCTCCCATATTGCATGGGCCCTCAACTAAATAACCAGGGGTGGTGATAAGTAGAAATTTGCATGGGGCTGGTCCCAACAACAAGTGTTCAATGATTTGAAGCAGTGCTTGTGCTCAACCCCAGTACTTTCACTACCAGACTTGGAACAACCCTTTGAGATCGAGACATATGCTTCATACTATGCTGTGGGCACCATTCTCACTCAGCACAACCACCCCGTGGCCTATCATAGTGAGACACTATGAGATGTTGTCTGTAAGTACCCTACTTATGAAAAAGAAATGTAGTCCATTGTGAAATCCTGCCACCAGTGGAGACATTACATTCTTGGGAAGGAGACAATCATCTACACTGATCATAAGCCACTACAGTTCATGCAGACACAAGGAAAATTGCAGAATGACCGCCATCAAAAGTGGTCCACATACTTGCAGCAATTCCACCTCAACATCAAGTATAAAACATGAAGCACCAATCGCGTCACTGATTTCATCAACAGACCTCCAGTCATGGCACTCACCATGGTGCTAGAATCTTGCAGCCATGAGACCTCTGGATGGACCCAACTCTATGAGACAGACCTAGACTTCGCCACCACCTACCAAATATTGGGTGCAAACAAAGTTGTCGATAATTTGCATCTTCATGATGGGTTGTTGTGTCGTCTGGGCCATATCTGCGTTCCATCAAGCGAGCGAGAAAAGCTGATATGGGAATCCCACTACAGTCGAGTGGCATGCCATTTTGATGTTGAAAAGACAGTGGCGATGCTACAAAAACATTTCTACTGGCTGAAACTTCGACATGAGTTCAACAAGTATATTAGGTCTTGCACTACCTGCTCTATTGCCAAACCGACCACTAAGAAATATGGCGTGTACACCCCTCTTCCTACTCCTGACAGGCCATGGGAATCCATCTCAATGGACTACATGTCAGGCCTCTTGTCCATGAAGAGGGGAAATGACTGTGTTTTTGTGGTTGTTGATCGCTTTTCTAAGATGGCGATTCTAGTTGCCTACAAGAAGAAAATCATAGCAGAGGCCATTGCCAAGCTCTTCTTTGAACGAGTCTGGGTACATTTTGGAATCCCACAAAATTTTTTCTCAGATCGGGACAGTCGATTTCTCAACACATTCTGGTTGAGCCTCTGGTCACTGTTGGACACCAAGCTCACCAAATCCACGACCTTCCACGCCCAGGCAGATGGCCAAACTGAGGTCGTAAATTGAATGATTGTGCATATCCGTCGCATGTATAATTCAAAAAACCCTTGCACATGGGATGAGATCCTTCCCTATGTCCAACATAGCTACAAATGAGCCCTGCATATCTCAACCGACCATAGCCCCTTTTAGGTGGGGTTGGGATTCCAACCATTGGGTCCCATAGATGTTGCACTTCCCCTTGCGGTCCCCTCAACCGACTGATATCCTACTCCAACTGAAGCTGAAAAAGCCACCTGGTTCATTGAGGGGATCCAACACATCCATCGACATGTTCAGGATATCCCACATAAGTCCAATGACAAGTACAAGAAGCACCATGATCAACATCGGGTGCCACATAAGTTTCAAGTGGGCGACAAAGTTTGGTTGAACTTGCAGAAAAAACACCTTACATGACCCCATCAGAAGCTTCGCCCACTCCGTTATGGGCCGTACACCATCACAAAATCCGTGGGGGATAATTATTTTTAGCTCAACATTCCCCCTTTCCTTAGCTTACACCCACTGTTCAACGTGGATCTCCTTCGTCCTTATTTCCCACCATTATTGGACACCTCAGAAGTAGAAGAACAACTGACACCAACATAGCTCAAGACCAACTGCATACAACATGAATTCAATGATCATATTGAGGACACATAGATCAAGGGCACTCGATAACAAAGGATCCAGCTTTATCGAGTCATCAAAGAAGGGAGCTCCTGCACCAAGGCAAGTGGCTCACCTGGGGCCAAATTCAACAGAAATTTCCTCATCTAATGGGGGAATTCAACACAATGGAGACCATTGCTTCCTAATGAGGGAGGATTGATCCAGGTGGATATCGGTGGCCACCCACCTTTTCCAACTGGCTCAAAATAGTTTTCTAACAATTTTGGTAATTTACTATTTTTAGCAATTTTTCACTTCCGGAGTCGTTTTGAGGTCCTAAACGATGTTTTTTTGGAAAAGGGGGATCAATATAGAAGTTCCTTCAATATTTCCCCCAAAATTAATCTCCTTGATGATACCTTTCCAATGGGCTATCATACGCCTAAAACGAAGATCGTATGCAAAAGTTATGACCCCGAGAAGTTGATGTACTAACTTACCGAAATGGGGCCCACATGACTTTTGGCGCTTCATCTCCTAGGGTTAGGTTTTTGGATGTCTAGGTTTTTTGGCATTCCTATTTATGGTAAAAAGGCCTTCAGAGCCTCATTGTAATTATCTTCTCGTGAATGAGCGCAACTATCACATCTCTTCTCAAAGATAAGCCGCCACCATTCCAACAAACTTGTTTCCACTGCATTTTACAGTTTCAACTTATTTCCTTCTTGAATAGAAAACCAGTTTTACTGTATCTCTGTTATTTTGTGTTAAGAACCTGTTAATAATCTGTATTCATTTTGTTCTTCTCATAAAATCTGGATCAATGATGGCAACATTGCTTCTCTTTTCTAATTATTTTGGGATAGGAGAACCTTCTCTTTTATGACCGCATTTATGACTCATCATTTCCAGTGTCAATAAATCATTTAGGCTACATATGTAGTGTAATTATGTTGTAAATAATCCTCCAAATAGGGAATCCCTAGTGCTAAGAAAAAAATGTCATATCAATGATCCTACAAGCCTTTCGTCACACACACACACACACACACACACACACACATTTTATAAATTATAGACGTTCATCAGACCATCAACGACCCATTTCATCGATGGTTTGACTAGAGTGGATTTTTCCTCAGATATAAATGTTGGACATACAACCTTTTCATTGGTAAATTGTCGATCTAGCGATGGAAACATGATGATATATTGTGGAATATTCGTCGAAGGTTTGTCATTGGTTCATTGCTAGACCGACGTCCTAGAGACAAAGTACCACAAAACAATCATCGCTAATTAGTCTCTCATACGATGGTCAAACACCGATCTTTCGATGTACTAGCGACGATCAAGTGATGTGATTGTGAAAAACTACAAAGGAAAATTCATCGATAATTGGTCGTTCTTATGATGACAATTCACCAATCATCTGATGACAATGTGATGAATTTGGTACAAACTGATTGGGGCATGTTAATCGCTCATACAAAGTATCGATTAGTTGGTATTGTGACACACTCTTGAATGTTGTAACTGTGACAGAGGTGACATGAAAAAAAATGGTTGTTTCCTTCGTTGTACTTGTGACGTTTTGGTGACGAACATGCATCAATAAATCGCCGGAAAATGGGCCCAATGTACTAGTGTATATATGGAATTCCTTCTCCACCTATCCAATATCTCTTTGATTTATATTCCTTCGTGATCCAACTCTCTCTGCATCAAAACTTGGATGAAATACTCTTCACCATCTCTATACGAGATCTCCCTCACTCATACAATGTGTAAGCAAAAGTCCTTCTTTTCTTCTACACTCTCGAATGACTCCACACTAGAAAAATTCCTTTTTTGCTATATCTGTGTAAATTTTTCTTCTTCTTTACCCTAGCTTTGAATTTATAATATTGAGTTTTGACCTAAACATAATCTCTAAAGTGATTGATAGTTGATATTACTTCTCACATCACTTGAGATCAATGGCTATTAATGCTAATTAAAGTATTTATTTAAATAACACTCAACTTACTAATAAAATAACTTTACTTTAATACATAATTTAACTAAAGTAAAGTCAAATATATAAGGCTTTGAATGATTTCCCCATGTTATACACAAGCCAATGTGGAAGTACATGTCCAATGCTACATGCATCAACAAATTTATGGGTATTATGTGTTAATGATATTATTTTCTTTCTATTTTAAAAATAATCTATGTGTGCATTGGTATATTGTAAAGGTTTAAAACATACATTTGGTATCAGAGCAATTATTGGCTTTAGAGGGATGCCTCTATTTATAAGGGTTCAATTATATTTGGTCTATGATAAACCTGGTTTTAGTGGGAAATTTGCGGTGACGATTCTTGTGGTGAAAGAGAATGGCAAGTAGTTCTAAAACTAATATCAAGAAATTTAATGGGAAAATCTTTGAGATTTGGAAGCTAAACATGGAGGATATTTTGGTAGGAAAAGAACAATAGGTCCTTGTGCATCCTAGTACCATGCCTACATATATGTTGATGGAAGAATGGATGAAGTTGGATAGGAAGGATGTTGGGGACTAGGTGTAACCTGATATTAAACATATACATATAATTGTAGACAATTGAAGAGGAATAAGTTTCGAAGATAAAAAGGCGGTGTCTGAAGACACTGTTATAGCACTTAAGTACATCACATTGTGATTATAACATCACAATGCATGTTGGACATATTGTACACAACAACAATATTGACACGATGATATTGACCTGTCATATTTTCTATTTATAGTTTCAATATCAAACCAAATTCCTTGGAATCAAGAAGACATGGTCCACCTATAACTATAGGTGGTTACTGTAATATCCCTCGACTGGACCCAATTGTAAATATAATATAAGTGTACTTAAGCTGGTGATTTGTTTTGACATCATTTTGTAATGCACTCCATGTGGCATAGTGCGTGCATGAACCGCGCGGTAAAATGATGTAGTATTCACATTCCCAGATACCACGCGCAGTAACTAAATTGTGCGTAGTATGGAGGGACAACGAGCCGGGTGTATATGATATGTGTTATAGGTTGGTGAGCGGTTATTATAAGCTAAGATGTTTATGACTTTGGTATTAGGTCGAACACCCTAGATGTTAAGGCCAATGTGCCTATTTGCATGACTCATGATTAATATAAAATACATGTCGGCTGGCGTGCCGGTAGAACCGATAAAAGAAGATGGGGAATGAACCACTAGTTAAGGAAAGGAATTTGAAAGTCAAGGGAGCAAATATATTAGCCTTTCCTAAAAGCATAAAGTATGGATAATTATTTATCCATAAGTTCTAAAGTTGGGGACAAGTGGACCAAAGTAATTAGATGACAAGTGTCAAGTTGGGGACATACATTTTCCATATCGTGGGGGACTTTCTTCATTTGGTCACTTTCACGGGAAATTCTTACCAACAGCTAGACCATCATTCTCACCATCACTTTCATGAGAGTTTCATAGTGATTCTTCATCCACTTTCAGTTATCCCCAGTCAAGGATTCATGACCATTTTCACTCATGTAGTTAGATTATCCTTGAGACATCCATTCTACCATATTTGAGAACCTATTCCCATAACCTTTTACGGTTGGTGTACACAGTTGCTTGGATCAAGATTGAAGAATGGGGTTGTTAGGCCCATGAGAATTCTCTCGAGGTGAGAGTTTTGTTGAGATTTTTTCCCTGGTGCGTTGAGCATTAGATGTAGGGTCCAAGACTTCCTTCCTGATTTGTTGCTGGTATCCCTGGTAAGGGAAGTGGTGTGGTCGATGGAATGCCCAGGAAGAGAAAGGGCACACTTCCTTGGGTGGGACATACATGTGAGGAATGAAACTGTAAAAGTACATTTGGTTAGTGAGCTTTTGAGGGAATGGAGTCGCCACGGTATCCCATGAGCCTTAACTGGTTAGGAACCCTTTACTGGGGTTGGGTTTAGTCCATTTCGGGGGTGACTCACTTTGTTGAGAGTGATGAACAATGCAGTCTAAGGATGGGATCTTGTTGGATGGTCTGTGCGCATTTGGTGACAATATTTACAAGATAAATACCAATCATTATGATAAAATGATATGTTGCTTTGTTATTTACGTGCTTATGTTACGTTTTATCATATGTGATCTCAATTGCGTGTATGTTTATGGGTATTTTCTTGTATATGTTGCATATCGATTCTTGTTATTTACGATTATAGGGTTGTATATTACAGAATGTAATGGTTCATTTATGTTTATATGTAAATCTTACGCAAGAGTGTTGTATGTACATGTTTGAGTTGCATGCACGGTTTAAGAAAAATTTATGTGGCATAGCTCGGTCGATTGCTGGGTATGTCACTTTATGTTAAATAGTAAGAGAAAAAAAGCATTCCCTAGAGTAGCATGGTCCATTTTGTATAGAAGGATGTCCTAATTGTCGAGCATGAGAGATTATACGGGTGGCATCCAGGCACAGGGTGGGCGGGAATGTTACAAGTGGTATTAAACTTGATTCAACCCATACTGAGCACAGGCTGGACCGAAGGGGTTGGGTTAGTGAATGATATTCCTGAAGAAGTAACCCGAAGTGACCAAAATTCAAGTCCGCGAGTGTCCATGGAAAATGTTAGTGTGTTGGCACGCGCGGTAAATTTTGGCCCAATGTGGAAAACGTTGGCGTGCAAGTCTGCGCGGTAAATTGTGTATTTTGCGTGGAAGAATATTGTGTGCGGATGCACGCACTGAGTTTAGAATTTGTGCGGTGAGCACACACATATTAATGCACACATGGGGTGCGCCGGTATTGTTTAACGCAGGAGGAATTTTTGTTGAGTGCAGCATGAGTATGAGCATAAGTTGTCTGTAGCGGTGTATTAATGGTGTGCATAGAGTATTTTGCGTGATGGAACATATTGAACTTTGACATGGTGCAATGCATAGGAAATACGTAATGGAGTATCAATGCCGATACCAAGCGTAACGCGGTGGATATTGTACAATCAAAAGTAGTCTTGTATGAAGTTAATGCGACGACGGAGAAGAAATGCATAGTGGATATAGGTGCGCATTTAAGCGTTTTACCTTGAGATGTTGCTATGCACGATAAATATAAATGTATAGGTCAAAGTTTAGTGTGCATGAAGTCGCTTGGAAGGTAATGAGTCCGAGTTTAAATTGCATAATATTAGAGAAAAGAAACGAACAACCACATCGAAGCTTTAATTAAAAAGAATTCCGAGTTTTATATTCCTCGGATTGAGGGCAGATGAAAGTGAAATATGAATTACAAGAAAAGCATACTATAAAGAAAACAAGATTCATAACACCACTAGATATAATTTTGTAATAAACAATCTAAAATCCGCTTCTATATTTATGTCATTAATCACCAAAGGAAGATTACAAAAAGGGGATGACAACGGTTAGCCTGCTTAAAATGGCCATTTAAGAAAAGGGCTATCATCTTTGGTTCTCTTTACCTCCACTCGCAATTTCAAATTAAGTTTGAAACATGCTTAATTTAGTTGAAGACTCACTTCAACTTATTGATCTCCTCCTTTAAAGAATCTAACCGGACCGATTGATTCTCTCCAATGCTTTCGGCCGCTTCAGCCGTGGATTCCTTCTTATTTTGCCTCTTGCTCCTTTCTTCTTGGCCGGCCTATTGATGACTAAATCCTTCATAGTGGGATTCATCCTGGCTTCCAATTTCGAGTCTATGGTAGGTTTTGTGTGAAACTTAGTCTCTAGTATATGTGTGACTACCCTTTCCTCCTTATTTACAGGAAAGTCTAGCATGTTTCTAGAATAGCAGGTCTCACTCAATTTAGCCTTGTCCATGTATCTGAGGTTGTGGATGCAGAATGATTTTATAGAGAGAAAAAAGTTGAGCAGTTTGGAGATTACTATGGTTATGGATACACATATGTCTTTGTAACACCACATTTCCCCAAATTTGTAATTAATCCCTAATACATGAATTACCATGGTAAAAGCATGATGAAAATGTAAATAACATTATGAATTTATATTGAAGCTGGAGGAGGGATGATCGGGAAAAGAGACCGATGGCGGTGGAAGGCACTGAAAAGGTGGCATTAACTTCAGAAATTAATCACCGTATTTAGACTCCAGGAGAACAAAAGCGTACGAAATTCAATGCCTCGCAAGTTGGTAGGCGGATGGCTTGATGAGGGATGGGATGGTGAGCAGCCCATCCGTAGAGTATCGGTTGTCGGTAATCAGCGCCCTGCGCAACCTAGCGAGGATAAAGGCGTCGCGAGGCAATGAGAGGCAGCGGGGAACTGCAATTTTTCTGAGTGGTGTCGCGGAAGGATTGCAACCTTCGCTCCTGAGCGCTTGTGACGAGAGGCAGCGAGGTCTCGGGGACATCGTGGTCTCGGCTTCGGTGTGAGTGGTAAATCGGTAGAATTCGCTTCATGTCTGAGTTGGTGGAAGCGAGCACCTCGTGATTGCTGCTGAAGTTATTTTGATAAGTATTTTGCTTATATTGCGTTTTGGCATTTATATGCTGCCACATATGTTCATAGACTTGTATAATTGTAAATATCTCGTGTGTAAGAATATATGTGCCGATGGTGATAATGAAGAGTAGTTATTGGCTCATAGAGGTGTGAAATTGTAAATGGTTTCAGCATGTGAATGTCCGGCGTGGTGCTTGATCTGAATGAGTTGATATATGCTTAACACGGAGGAAACCGTGTTCGACTTATGTGGATAGATGAATCCAATCATGCCCACATCGCGTTCTCGGAAAGTACATCTTCCTCTACACCTTGGGAATGCCAGTAGAATCTCCTGATTTCCCCTTGGAAAGGTTCACCAAGAAACCAGAAAAGGGACTTAAATGGGCAAGTCATAATAACCCTATACGAGGAGGAACAATCCTATTAAGGTTCCAGGATAGTAATGTTGCGAGATGAAATAAGTCGACGGATGAGATCTCGTCCGGAGGACCCATAGTCATTCCACGACCCTGGTGTGGCGGGGTAATGAAGGCGTTACATACCTAGACCCTTTGTCCTCTATCATATTGAGCAACGAGAAATTGGGATCAAAAATCCCAAGACCCAAAAGAGCGAATCTAAGTTAGATCTCCGGTCCAATTACCGTCGGCCATTGGATGCGGAAGATCGCGGCCGGAGTTAAACAGGTGTCTCGGAAAGCGTCTAGCCGTTGATCCCGACGGGGACCGTGTCGATGTTTAGGGAAGGCGTCGAGATTTTACTATGGAGATTTGGGGAGTATAAAACCATTACATGTCGGAATCACGATACACGATTTCCCGATCAGATCTGGACAATCCATTGTTCGAGGACGCGTGCCAGAGGATCGATATAGATTTACAATGGATCGGGAAATCTGAGTTCTCGAGGCTATGAGAACCCGGACATCATAAGTCCCAAAACCACGAGAATCAATCTGGGCCGTCCGTGCTGCGGGGCGGTGTAAAGGATGCCGTCTTGTAGGTCGGCGTTTTGTTATCGGAGTTTTTCGATGGTAAAGTATGTATGATCGCGATCCGATCTCCCGATAGAATCTGAGCAGATCGAACAGGGGACGATGGCGAAGATCGAAAGTCGAAGTTGGAAAATCGGGGCTCCGGTGTATACGGGGATTTCAAGGACATGAAACCCTACATTACAAAACCGCGATATGAAAAACCCCGATACCATCATGAGCCGTCGAAACAAGGAGGACCATTGTAAAGGATCCCGAAGAGTCGAAGATCGAGAATCGGGGTTCCCAGAGACAATAGATTTGTGCACAAGGAAATCACAATACGCGATTCTCCGATACAACCAGGACCGTCCATCATTTGAGGGGCAAGGATGTCGATCAGATCAACATAGTCGGGGTTGACATAGCGGGGTTTGTTACAGGAACTCTTCCATCTGAGAATCCGCGAACCTTGAAACCCGTCAGGTGGGGCAATTTAATCAAATACTAGCGGAGGAAGGGCCAATTTTGTAGGACGCGTGTCAAGCACCTGGTGAGATTTGGGAATCGGGATACTGCGGGTCTCGGGGACGTGGGTCTTTTGATATGGGAAACCCCGTAGCCCAGATGGGGACAAGGTAGTGATCATGGAGTTGTTCATGTGGACCAGGGTCTAAACCAGTGGGGCTAGCGTGTTCAGAAAGGCGCGTCGCGAATCATGAATTCGCAATTCCGGTGGACATGTGTTTTGCGCCATCACAAATGGCCAATCCCGATGGGAGGTTATCTGGCCCGGTGGTCTTATAGTGTGATCCACATGAGCTATTAGCTATAGCATAGAGGGCTATCGTTAGGGCATATTAAGGGGATCGGAGAAGCTGATTCGCTTCGTGATTCTGACTCTTGAAATCTGAAACTCCGATAGGAGTAGCCCGTCCAGAAGGTAAGACCACGGTCATAAATGCAGTAAACCACAGGCTTGGCCAGGGGACTTAATGCGTTGAAAGGGCGCATCGGGTTGGAGGATCGCTTCATGGAGATTGAATGAGTTTTGATTTTAGAAACCCCGAATCTCGATAGTGAACCGAGGATTGGCATTTCGCTAAAGGCGGGGTTGTTAGAACTTCTCAATTGCGGAAGTGCTTAATTTTTTTAAATTATGATAGTGGATGTTACGGTCTTCATACTTGAGGTTGGTAGTTATAGAATTCCAATTATATGAAACGCGAACCCAGTGCATTACCGCGGCGTTGGGTTGCCATCTTTGATAGACTAATCCATTTTGAATGAAATTAGCTTTTGATTTCGATACATGGCGGTGTTCCGGCCACCTTAACTCTAATCGACGAGTGAAGTAGGGTGATCCAACTAGCCATCACCCACGCCACAAGTGGTGGATTTGATATGTTGGGACACATGATACTACATCTTGGCAAAAGTTGTTTCGGAAAACCACCTTATTGCTTTAGTGTATCACGAAGGCAGCATGCGTCTACGTGTTTTCAAGACAGGTCTTATCTAGAGTATCATGGTGATAACAGAAATCGAGGAGATAGTCGATGTATATATTAGACAAAATGGTTCATATATTTCATGAATTATTGAATTGTTAGCGTGATAAGTTTCGATGGTATGCGTTTTGTAGAATTAACAACAACTAAGATCAGATTAGACCGGTGTGGGTCCATAGGAATGGAAGAAGCATAGAATTCTGACCAATGAAGATGAGAGCAGAGGGGTCGATGTCCATTTGGGCATTGAAGAGACAAACTCCAATGGACATGGAAAAAAAATGACAACATAAATTTGGTTGAGACCATTAAGAATTTGTTGAAGGATGTCCAAAGCCATAAAGCTGATAATGAAAGGCTTGTGAAAGCAAGAGCAACATGATGACTTCAACATGAAGGTTGGAGAGACTCGAATAATAGAAATTGGTTAAGGAGAGCATTTCAGTAAATATGGAGTCCTGCAAGCCTTGGGAGGAAAAGAAAAGAAAAAGGGTTAGTAGACATCACCATCATTCCCCGAGGCATTCCAATAAGAGAGCAACAACAAATCAAGTCTATCCCCTGTCCGGAAGGTATAAAAAGGAATTAAAAGGGTGGATGGTATGAGGAGAAATGAACAAATCAAACCTCCATTTGATGGTGAGCACAAGAAGGATGAAGATCTCTTGAAAAATGGTTGTTGGGCATGAAAGTATTTTCAATTTCATAATTATTCTCCTCATGCAGAAGGAATAATTTCAATTTATCTATCAACTCGAAAGGGAAAGGCCTCCATGGTGGGATCAACTTGTGCAAAGTGCAACCGTTGTAGAAGATGTTACTGGGAATTCAAGAATTATTTTTGAGAGTACTTGGTAAGAGATACTATGACAAGAAAATGAAAGAGTTCTTTCAACTCAAGCTTGGAGGAGTATGACCATAGATGAATATGAGAGAGAAGGTTTTGGAGTTCGAAATTATGTCTCTTTCATCGGGGATGAGATAGTAAAAATTCAAAGGTATTTGAGTGGATTTCCACTATTCATCAGTGAAAATACGATTATGGTGATCGAGACATTAGAGAGAGACAAAGGCTGAGAGATAAATGCCTATACGGTCCCGGTGGGAAGCAAAGACCATCTTTCAAAAGGCTTGGAGAGAGACAATAAGAAATTCAAGATGGTCAGGAGGAAGAGAATTTCAAAGCCACCATTCTTCATAAATAATCCAAAGGGACAACAAGCACTAAAGAAACCCGAGCGATTGACACATGGATTCAGGGTAAAGAGGCAACCACCTATATGCAATGTTGGGGTTGTAAAGGAGATCATAGGTTCAAAGGTTTTCCTCACAGAGGTGAAAAAGGTAGGGGGCGTTCACAATTAAAAAAAGATGAAACAATGGAGGACATGGGTAGATATATGCCAAGGATTTGTCTGACCTTGGACAACAAGCAAGAAAAGTATCCAGTCCCACATGATTGAAGTGGAAGGTATGATCAACAACCCAAACCATTTCTATTTTAATTGTTCGGGGCTAGTCCTTAGTTGCCTTTATATAGATCCTAAGATGGTGAAAGATTCCAATTGCCGAGAAACGAAGCATGGGAAATCATGGTTGGTGCGGTTATTCTGAGGAAATAGAAAGAAAGTTAATGGATGGATTTAGTCATTACCTCATACACATGAATGGGTGAACACAAAGTGATTCAACATCTTGGGTTCCTATATTTGTCCCTGTCCGGATGGATTGGTTGGACCAACATCACACTCTTAGACTATCACAACAAAGCGGATGGTTAGAATTTCTAGCGAATATGAATTTGATATAAAGAAGATATCAAGGAAAGGAATAAAGTGGGTGATGCACTCGGCCGAGGAAGGTGCATGAATTACATGCTACATCCATTAGCATGTATCCAACTAATATTAAAAGCAAAATTTCAGAGGCTGCAAAATCACGGTTGCAATGCAGTGAAAATTTTGGAGGCTACAAATGCAGATTTGCAATACAGAGAATTGGTAGCAATGCTACATCATGGTAAGATGCCACAAAAGGTGGATAATTATAATTTGGGAATAGATGGAATACTATTGCGCAAGAACAAAATTTTTGTTCCAAATGTCCAGGACTTGAAACATATGATTTTGCATGAAATGCATAATGTTCCTTATGCAGGGCACCCTGGATATTAGAAAACCATGGCAGTGATCAAGAGCCAATAATTTTGGCCAGGTATGAAGAGAGAGATCGCCGAGTACATCGCTAGATGTATGGAATGCAAGAAAGTTAAAGTTGAGAATAGGCACCCAGCAGGGTTGCTGCAACCTTTACCCATTCCTGAATGGAAGTGGGAAGTAGTGACAATGGATTTTATTACGGGATTTCCTAGAACAGGCAAGCTGCATGATTCGATCATGGTGGTGGTGGACAAGCTTATGAAAGCTGCCCATTTTATTCCACTGAAAACTACTCACAAGGCAACAGATGTTGCTGATATTTTTATGAAGGGGCACGATTTCATGGAATTCCTAAAACAATTGTGTCCGACAGAGACCCGAAATTCACCTTGAATTTCTGGAAAGGACTGTTCAAAGGATTCAGAACGAATCTAAACTTTAGTACAACTTATCATCCTGAGTCTGATGGATAGACATAGAGGGTGAACATAGTGATAGAAGATATACTGAGAATGTATGTGATGGACAAACCATCGAAATGGGAAGACTACCTACACTTGGTAGAATTTTCTTACAACAATGGGTATCGGGCATCATTGAAGATGAGCCCATTTGAATCACTTTACGGCAAAAAGTGAAATACTCCAGTGAGTTGGGATAATCCAGCTGATAGGATAGTAGTTGGGCCAGAGTTGCTCAAAGAGATGGAGGACCAAATGATAAAAATTAAGCAGAATTTAAAAGCTTCCCAAGACAGATAGAAAAGTTATGTCGATAAGAACATAACCCACATAGAATTCAAAGTGGGTGATCATGTTTTCTTGAAAGTAAAAGCTAACAGGAGTTCCCTGAAGCTGGGAAGCTGCGCCAAGTTGGTAGCCAGATTTTGTAGGCCATTTGAAATCCTAGAGAGGATTGGTTCAGTTGCTTATATGATTGCATTGCCTGCATCTATGTCTGTTCATAATGTTTTCCATGTATCATTGCTAAAGAAATATATACCTGATGCTAATCATGTTATTGATGGGAATATGATTCATGTGGAGCAAGAAAGTGCTTTTCAAGTGCATCCGGTGCGCGTTTTGGACTGGAAAGTCAAGCAGCTCCTGAACCGAGCCATAAGGATTGTAAAGGTTCAATGGACCTGGTACGGTCCCGAGGACGCTACTTGGGAACATGAGGATGCAATGCAGACAAAATACCCACACATTTTTGAAGATTTTTGAAAACTCTTTTGTATATGGGTGTATGATGCACCGAGGACAGTGCATAAATAAGGGGAGGGGATTGTAATATCCCTCAACTGAACCCAATTGTAAATGTAATACAAGTGTACTTAAGCCGGTGAGATGTTTTGACATCATTTTGTAATGCACTCTATGTGGCATAGTGCACGCATGAACTGCGCGGTAAAATGATGTAGTATGCACATTCCCGGATACCACGCGCAGTAACTAAAGTGCACGCAGTATGGAGGACAATGAGCCTCGTGTATATGATATGTGTTATAGGCTAGTGAGCCAATTATTATAAGCTAAGATGCTTATGTTTTGGTATTAGGCCAGAACGCCTAGATGTTAAAGGCCAATGCGCCTATTTTGTAAATGACTCATGATTAATATAAAATACATCACTGCACACAGACCGACCATGATAAAAGAGATGGTGGACTGAACTTCACCAGTTATGGAAAGGGAGGGCCAAAAGTCAAGGGAATATTATATTAATATTTCCTAAATCATAAAGTATGGATAATTATTTTATCCTAAGTTCTAAAGTTGGGGACAAGTGTACTAAAGTAACTTCCGATATGACAAGTGTCAAGTTGTGGACATGCATTCATATCATGCAGGGGGACTAGCTCATTTGGTCACTTTCATAGGAAATTATTACCAGCAACCGGACCATCATTCTCACCATCACTTTCACGAGAGTTTCATAGTGATTCCTTCCTTCACTCAGTTATCCAGTCAAGGATTCCATGACCATTTTCACTCACGCAGTTCGTTATCCTTGAGACATCCATTTCACCATATTTGAGCCTGTTCCCATAACTTTTTCCGGTTGGTGTACCTGGTTAGCTTGGAGTAGGATTGAAGAAGTGGGTTGTTAGGCCCGTGATAAATTCTCCGAGAGTGATAATTGCTGGGGATTGATTCCTGAAGGTTCTAAACTGCATCTACAACGCTCCAAGACTTCTGGTCCAGCCTGCTACTGAATCCCTAGAAGGGAAGTGGGGCAGTCGAGGGACTGTTGAGCAGAGAAGAGGCACACTTCCTGGGTGGGACAGGCATGTGGAGAATGAGAGGCTGTAGGTTGTTAGTTGAGTGAGCACTTGAGACATAGTATTTCCTATTGTCCATGAGCCTTAGCCTAGTTAGGAACCCTTTACCTGGGTGGAGTTCAGTCCTAGCTCGGGGGTGACTCACTGTTGAGAGTGATGAATAATGTAGTCTAAGGATGGGAGGTTCGTGGACGATCTGCACATAGTTGGTGACAATATTTCCAAAATAGGTACCAATCATATGATAAAATGATATGCTGCATTGTTATTTACGTGCTTATGTTACGATTTATCATATATGTGATTATAATTGCCTGTATGTTTATGGGTATTTTCTTGTACATGCTGCGTATTTGTGGTTACTGTTATTTCAGTATAAAGTCGTATATTACAGAATGTAATGGTTCATTTATGTTTATATGTAAAGCTTCTGCAAGAGTGTTGTATGTACATGTTTGAGTTGCATGCTGTTTTAAGAGAAAATTTATGTGGCATAGCTCATTTGATTACTGGGTATGTTACCTTATGTTCCACAGTAAGAGAACAAAAACGTTTCCTAGAGTAGCATGGTTTGGCCTGTATAAGGCTGGGTATGCTACCAACTGTTGTCAGAGCATGAGAGATTGTTCTAGAGTGGCATCCCCCAGCCTGCGGGTGGCTGGGGGAATGTTACAGTTAGCATACCAAGCTATGGGATCTTGCTTCAAACCATAAAGAGACTTCTTGAGTCGACAGACCAAGTTAGAATCTGTCACAAAACCAAGAGGTTGCTCCATTAAAATTTCTTCAGATAGTTCACCATGAAGAAATGCATTCTTCACATCCATTTGATGGATCTACCATCCAAATATAGCAACAAGAGAAATAACCAGTTGAACCGAGTTCATCTTCACAACATGGGAAAAGGTCTTAGTGTAGTCGATGCCTTCTTGTTGAAAAAATAAATTTTCAAGTGAGCTTTATGATGCTCAACAACACCTTCAAAGGTAAATTTTCTCGTGTAGATCCATCGACACTTTGCAACATTCTTCCCTTGTGGTTGAGGAACTAAATCCCAAGTGTGATTATTCGATAAAGAATCCAATTTTGTCTACATAGCCGTATCCCATTTAGGTTTTCCTTATGTGTTTGAGTAGGTAACATGATCTGAAGTTTCAAGTACAAGAGTCATTAATGAAATGCTGGCATGTTCCTTCTGACTGTGAGATTATCGTCCTGAAGAAATATCATCAACATTAGGTCCAACAACTTCATTAGTCTTGGCAGCCCATCTTGGTAGACAAAAAAAAGGGTGAACTATTCTTCACTGCAGAAGGTCAATCAAAAGTATGAACAATTTAAATCAAAGGATATGGAAGACCAGTTGAAACAAATATCGAATGACCAATCGACTCAAAAGTGGAAGGTCTAGTTGAAACAAGAACATATTTCGAATGTCTAGTTGAAGGACTGAAAAATGAAATAGGAGAACTAGAGTCGGAAACAACATCAACGTGATCATCCTATAATAACATAAAGGAGGAGTTCAACAACTTGATTCCATAATATTTCTCATCAAACCATACATTTTGCTTGATAATGATTTTTTGTTTGATAGGATCAGACAATCGATAGGATTTAGATTCTTCAGAGTATCCCATCATGATACAAGCATGAATCTTTTCATCCAAACAACAATTGGAAATGTGAGCCCAAGAAACACATCCAAACACATGGAGGTGTTTGATTGAGATCTTCCTTCCACACCATCATTCGAATGGAGTCACAAAAGGAATAGCTCAAGTCGAGATGCGATTGAACAGATAGTTTGCACAATAGACAAATTCAACCCTTAAGGAAGAAGGAAAATATTTGGCTTGCAAAAGACATTTATCCATTTTGATTAACATCTGATTCTTGCATTCTACAATGCCATTCTATTAAGGTGTATCAGGAACTGACCACTACTAGTCAATACCAGATCAAACTAGGTATTCTTCAAAAGGTCTATTTACATACTCACCGCCATTATTTGATCTCAAGAGCTTGATGGGTCAACCACATTGCTTTTTAACAAAGGTTCTAAATTCTTTGAACTTTTCAAAGACAAGACTCTTGTTCTTAAAAAAATAAACCCAAGTGAAATGAGAGAGATCATCAATGAAAGCCAAGATATACCTTGCACATGCTAAGGAAGGTAGATTTATGCAAGATAGATCACTATGAACCAACTCCAAGAGATTATGTGCTTGTCATGCTTTACCAAAGTCAAATTAGGGTGTTGGATGATGCTTTCCAATTACACATCCTTTATAGACTCCATCAGGGGGAAAAATGTTAGGGAAACTAACAACCATATTCTAAGTTTCCATTGACTGTAGACTTAAAATTTTTAGGTGTTTGAGTTTTTCATGACAATTTCAACTTCATCGATTAGTGTGAGCAACAAGAGCAGTCGATTTAGATTCGGGTTGAGTCATGTGACAAAAATTATACAAACTTTCCTTCGGGTCGATAAACCCTCAGGTGACAATCGATTGACCTTTCTTCAAAACTCGAACAAAGAATCGATCTTTCCAAAACTCCATTATCTTACCTATGTGTGTTAACTGAGAAACACACAATAGATTGACACTCAAGTTTTCTACATGATAAATGTCTATAATTCTCCCATGTGGAGAGGAAACATTACACTGAGTAGCAATGTCGAGAGAAAAATCATCAACAACATAAATCTTCCTCTCCACAACTTCATCTAATGAGGTCAACAATGAAGTGTGATTATCTATATGATGAGTGCACCTAGATTCAACTACCCATTCATTCTATGTAGAATGAGACATAAGGCTTGAGAAGTTTCAACTTGGAAGGTGAAATTATCAGCAGGTCGAACAACGGACATGTATCCTTCAAGGAATTTAACCTTCTCCTCTAAGTCATCTCACTTCTTGTAGTAGACCTTCTCCACATGACTATTCTTTCCACAATACTGACATGTATTCTTCTTTCAACTTTGATGGGCTGCATCTGTCTACCCTTTAGGTTTATGGTCGATGCATCCAAGTTTTTGTATAG
This sequence comes from Picea sitchensis, assembly GCA_010110895.2. Lineage (NCBI taxonomy): Eukaryota > Viridiplantae > Streptophyta > Pinopsida > Pinales > Pinaceae > Picea > Picea sitchensis. Next base: position 36,808 of record SNQJ01S0052893.1, on the reverse strand, counting down.
GGGTATCAAATTGTCCTCTTTTCTTGTGATTTGACTTGTTGTTGTGGTAAAGTTCCCCCTGCAGACACGTGAAACCCCCCTTGGACCAACACATCTTATTTGATCCAAGACAAAAGGAAAACAAATGGTAACTACTTTCCATTTAGACCTATTTCAACAATTAGAGTAAGAGGAAAGAGATGGATGACATACCTTTTTGCAATGGTTGTCCTCACTGCTCTATCCTTTGACCTTGTTGACCAAGATCCTAGACACAAGAAAAGATATGCAAGGAACAAGATAAATCTCCTTCTTCTACACTATATTTTTAGGTGACAATAGATCTATCTATGATGACTTTACAAAAATAGATATGCATGAGAAAATGAAACAAAACATGAAGGGAATAGGCCAAGTTATGTATTAATGGAAAGCAATAATGAAGCACTTACAATCCAACGTTGACGTTGCAACAAATCCTCCAAAGCTCTCCTATCTAGCCCTCTCTTTAATGCTTCAAGGTTAGAATTATGATGCTCTCATGGATTCTCCTCCCTTTTCACCTTGGAATGCACTCATTATATGGGAGTTGGAGGCTTAACCACCATGAAGTATTTTGGGAAATGGTTGAGGATTTAGCTCCATAAGTTTCGATTGAGTTTACCTAGGATGGAGCCATGAGATATGACTCAAATCCTTAACTTCAACTTCTCGAAACTAACCCTTAGAATAATGTGGGCTAGCCATAACTCCCTCTAACCACTTCAATGCTCCCCCAATACTAAGCATAGGTCATTGACAAGAATCCCTATACATGGGAAAAGGAGAATTGACAATCGTTCAATGCTCCCTATTATTAAATTTTTACTTATACAACTAGCTGTTATGGTTATTCTTTATTATTATAATCATTTATCACATTAGCTGCATAAATAAGATCACCGAGAGAGGCAATCACAGAAACAACAGAGACACAAAGATTATCCTGAGAAACCATCATGGGGGAGAAATCCCAGCAAAAACTTCCTCAATATAGATATACCAAAGACTGAACATAAGATCCTCCTCTACTCCTTCACTAGGAAGAGTAGTGCACCACTTAACCAAGAAATACCAAGAGATAGACCAAAAAACCTCCTTGACATCACCCCCAATTGCACCAGCTTCTCCTCCAATACTTGCACACCGCATATCTGAGTGTGTGTGTGTCCAAATGAGGGATTGCCCTCTCTTATAAATAGTGGTCTGACCAGCCTATAATTACGTCTGGGCTAACCTGTCATTTTACCCTCTTAATTTACAATTGATTGTCAAGGCACAATAGGGCCAACTTTTACTAAGGCACAATAAGGCCTAATTAAATATAATATAATAATGTTATTCAACTCTCTCTCAGGTAGAATATTCTTCGAAGTTACAATATTTCAACACCTATACATGGGAAGGGGAGCGTTGACCTTAAAAATGGTCAAAATCTCAAGGTAAAAGGAATTGTTTCAACCTTCTCATGATGAGTTTTTGATCCAGGTGGATATAGGTGGCCACCCACCTTTTCCGACTGGCTCAAAACAATTTTCTGGCAATTTTGGCCATTTACTATTTTTAGCAGGTTTTAACTTCCGGGGCCATTTTGAGGGCCTAAATGAAGGTTTTTCGAGATATAGGTTCTCAAGAAGGCATGATTGAGCCCCTAAAATGAATCTCCTCGATGATACCTTTCCAACTAGCTATCATACGCCTAAAATGAAGATCATATGCAAAAGTTACGACCCCGAGAAGTTGATGTACTAACTTACCCAAACGGGGCCTACATGACTTTTGGCGCTTCATCTCCTAGGGTTAGGTTTTTGGATGTCTAGGACTTTTGACATTCTTTTTTATTGTAAAAAGGCCTTCATAGCCTCATTTTAATCATCTTCTTGCGAATGCGAGTAGCCGCCACATCTCTTCTTAGAGATAAGATGCCACCATTCTATTGAGTCTTTCACTCTGTATTTTACAGTCTCTGTACATTTATTTAATTAATAGAAATCACGTATTACTGTATATCTGTGTTTATGGTTGCATCTCTGATACATTTCTATTATATTATTGAATATCTGTGATATCTCTGGGCATTTCTTTATTATATCTCCGATCTCATTTCGTGTCGAAAATAATCTGGATCAATTTTTCTCCTCCAAAATGACCAGGGATTATGACAAATTTTCTCACATGGTAATAAAGTTGCGACACTTAATAAAGTGCATGGGACACTTATTAAGGTGCATATGACACTTGATAAAGTGCATGCGACACTTAGTAAGGTGCATATGACACTTGATAAAGTGCATGTGCCACTTAGTAAGGTTCATACGACACTTGATAAGGTGCATACGACACTTAGGACACTTAAGTGCAACCTTTAGGTGTGTAACAGATGCCCCCTAAAGTGTGATGTCAAAGGAGAAACTGATGGCCAAAACACTCTACAAAAATATTAATGCAAGGGTGTTGGAGTAGGAGAGCCTGACATAAGCTGTAAACAAACATCAAATAGTATATATGTATCATCCCCGAGGTAGGCATACCTATGCTCAGAATAAACTGACTCAAAGCATGTCAGCCAACCAATACACTACATATCCATGAAAATACTGACTAAGGGTATGAGCACCAAAGATAAAATGTTGATCCATACCTCCATGACACGATTTGATTGTAGCCACCAAAGAATACACAGTGGAGCTACGATATGACAAAAACATAGCCACGAACAAACACAAAGTGTGGATCTATGTGAAAACATATACATCAGTAAGATTACCAATATGATGGTTATATTGGAATCTTCTACACACAAATGATCTCCATCCCAACTTGGGAAAAGTACATAACAATGTGAGTTCCCAAACCAGGGTCTTCATCCTGATTATGAAACAATACGATTCTAGCCATGTGAATAGATGTATTGATGTCAAACATGGTAGAAACCACTTGATTATCAGTCATTAATGTATATTGTTAACAAGTGCAAGAGAAGTCACCAATGATGACAATGACTCTGAAGGTACCCTAGTACATTCCAATGAATGTGAATAAATGAGATAAAGTCAAACATCCATGGAATCATTCGATCAGAGGCCAATCATGTAAAACTAATATCAAAATAAAGGAGGCCTTCCATTGAGGCATGAAGGTCCCAAAGTATTAACTGGTTTCTAAGTCTAATTCCTAGATAATGTGTTGAACTCGACATGAACATACTCGTCAAAGGAGGGCCATGATGTATCCCCCATCATTGAAAAGAAACAAACACAAGAAAGTGATGTAGGATGATAGATTAAATGAGTGTGGACTGACATGAGGATGAAAGTTGGTAATACTGCAGAGTGGTTGGTTCGAATTGAAACTTCCCTTGAACATTGTGAGGCACCAAAAATGACTTGGAAGGAGTGACTCAATGAGTACCAAGAACATAATTGGATGATAATCAGAGCACTCTTTGACTGGAATGAAAAATCATAATGACACATAGAATTAGTATGACTCAGAGATAAGCATATTACCCAACTATAAGACAAGACACAAACATGTGCCATGTTCAAGGGCAACAACAAACAATTTCCATAATGTTTTCCAAAAACTTGACCCACTTCCTTCAATCCCCCCCCATCATGATTAGCAAGTACATCTTTGTTTTATAACAAGATTGAGGAGGATAATAGATGCTCAGTCTATCTCATCCTTGATGTGTCCTTCAACATATGTTTAACGAACCTGAAGAAGGAGGGGTTCGGTCTTGTATGGGTCCTTCAATGAATAATTTTATGAACCCAAACAAGGAAATCTCGGTGGTCTTTTCATGTTTAGAGAGTCTAAAAAGATCTTAAAGACAACTCCAAGGGTGTTCTTTTTCGTAAATTTAGTCCCCCAAGCCTGAAAAAGTGTAAAACAATACAAGGGAGAACTCTTCTAGTCGAGGTTGACTAGAGTGTTCCTTTTTCGTAATTAGTCCATATAGTCCAAAAAAGGGTTAAACTTATGCCGAATAGACGCCCTTTAAAACCTTTTAATGAGTCTGGAAGGAAATAAGATCCCTTGACAATCTTTTCATGTTTAGAGAGTCTGAAAAGAGTTTAAATGAGACTCCAAAGAGTTCCTTTTTCATATAGTTTTTACGAGCCCAAAAAAGTGATTAAAATATGCTCAGTTGTCTGCTTCATTTTTTAACGATCTTGACACAGAAAGTGAAGTGTGCTCGGGGTAGGTTTAATTTTTACACAAGATTGAAATAGAGAAAAACTATGCTTGGGGTAGGTTTCATTTCTACACAAGATTGAAATAAAGGAAAAGTATGCTTGGTGTGTTCATTTCATTTTTACACGATTTTGAAATAGAGAGTGAAACTGTGATCAGAGTGATACCCATTGATGGTTTTCTTCCCAATGTGATGTCCAGAGGTTGGTAATTTCCCCCCAACATAACCGACAGAGTCTAGCTAACTCCAACATGATGTCGAGAGGCTAGAGACATGCCCCCCATTCTTCGTTTCGTCCACTGAATCTTATTCTTTACCCAAAACGACTCCTGGCTACTAATAGGAATACGTTCATGAGAGAGGGAGGAAGAAAGAGGATCAACTAAAACAGACGAATGGAATGAAGGTTCAAGTATGATATCTAGTGGAAGACTCAACTCAATTAGAGGGGGGTTCATTTCATTTTTTAACGAGCTTGACATGGCAATGAACCATGCTCATGGGTGTTTGTTTCATTTTTTAACGAGCTTGCCACATAAATGGAACTATGCTAATGGGTATTTGTTTCATTTTTTAATGACCTTGACACATAAAGGGAACTATGCTCATAATCCTCTATTTGATTTTTTAACGAGATTGACACAGAAACAAGAACATTGCTTGAAACCCTTTACCAAGGCTTCCAAGAGGTCTTCATCATATGGAAGAACAA
>SNQJ01S0052892.1:34171-57956 GCA_010110895.2 Picea sitchensis | reverse complement strand
GGGGTCCATGTCACCCTGGGTGATGTCACTACACCACATCACCTCAGACTAACAAGCTTCTAACATTCCCTAGATCTCACGGTTGAGATCTGACCACATAGATTTATAGATCTATGGCTTTGGTTACCTCGAGGATTCGACGTTTGAGAGTGTTGTGATGAAACCTCCACTTATCTCCAAAAGTTCTCTACCTTAAAGGGGATAGCTCCATGCATCCATGGTATATCAATAGTTGGGAAGGGACTTGAAGGATCCCTCAATCTACGGTTCTAATTGTTTCGCAGCTCTGACCTTCGGGGTTTCAGATCCCGATCTAGCTGGTTAGGAAGGTCCATCTAACCAGTTGGGGAACTGCCTAACACCAGTCAACCTTACCAGAAATTGAGTCTCTTGGTTACCTTCGACCAGTATAAGGCTGGTGAGGTCAGTCCTACTCCGAAGTCCCAGACTTCTGGAACTCTAAAGCCAAGGGGACATATCTTCCTTAGGATTAGCCTAAGGTTCCTGGATATTGGTCATATGGGTCCTCTCGAACGGATATTGTATTCTCTTCTTTCGAATGAAGAGACATCCCCTTTTCAAGGATTCAACTTCGCTATCCTTCTTGATATTTTACCATGAAACAGTTAAGGACTTGGGTTTGGAATCCTAGTCACACAATAAGGGTTCTAGAATAGGTATCCTCTTCAGACGAATAGATTCAAGTTGTCACGATATCTCCTATCTCGGTCGTCTTACAAGATTATGTCCCAGGAAGTCTCAGGAGCTAAGCTGGGCATACATACTATCATTCAGAAGTGTAAGTTTACAAAGATATGGAGGCATACATATATCATAATCTATTCCACACAGAAGTCATTTATAAATACACATATCTATAAATCCAAGCATTCATCCATTATTCCAGTAAAATACATAAAACATGGAAATTAATTATTAGAACCAGATACCGTGAAGCGACTGCAGAAAGGGGTGCCTATCTACACCCAACCATAGGCTCAGTCACTCCTAACATATTTATGAATAACATACAATCCTTTCTTTCGGCTTAGTGATAGTAGGGACAAAGGTTACTCTCCTCATACTGCATGATCTTGGCAATGGTTTACATGATACCAAGCAAGGAGGACCAGCCCCATTTATCATCTCGTATCATAGCCCCGCTAGCTATCTCCCTATGACCAAAACACCTATTTTCCCAGTTCTTCCTTGAACCTGAGAGCTTAACCTCTCGTCTATGCACTCTTCGCAGGTCTTCCACTACCCACCATACCTTCCTTTCTTGCCTCTTTCAACAAGGTTGAATGTGGCTCAAATTCCCAACCTGTGGTCAGGTCTGGAAGCCTTACAGATGGGTGCTTTGTCCCATCCCTTCATTAACTCTTGAGGAGGTCTTCCCACCTACCATCCTGTCTGTAATTCATTTCTGGGTCAAAGGATTGTTTTGGTCTTAAGAAATTAAATCTAGTAAGGTACTGGCTTGGTGAAGGTTAACAAAACCATTCCTGGTCCCCTTCACCATCTCTTTTCATAGAATTCATGGTTTTTCTTAGTACACCCCCTTTCCAACAGTCATGCAACACTTATCCATTTTCTAGTAAATAAAAGAATTTACATTCATTGACCTTTTATACAAAGTTCCATCGAATCAAACATTCACACATATTGAGTTTTACAGTCTCTTGTCCATTATAGTTATATTTACAAACTGGGGTAAATAGGGTGTTACAGCGAGCCCGACCTTCCACATTACACCCAACATGCTGCACATAGATGAGATTGTGGCCCAGACACCGTTGAAGGATCTGGTACATATATAGTTGGTAATGGAGTGGATACCAACCATGGAACTATACAAACTAGAACTCAGTGTTGTGCACACAAACAGACGCAACAAAGTTACAACATGCAAAGAACAACATAGAGGAGTTGGAATTGGTTCTTGAGCAAGTCAAGATCGAGACCAAATATGGGAAATATCACATGGATAGGCTTGATGTTGATACTGAGAGGGGGGTGAATCATTATCAAGTACAATTTAAAAAAAAATCATCTTATACTTCAACCAGATTATATATTCAATTATATCCAATGAGAAATGAACAATAGTATAAGATTTACACCAATACACCATAATACACCATTCACAATATATGAGAAATAATCAATAGTTATTGTTCAAGGGAAGTAATGAATTCCAAGGGAAGATACATCTTCCAAATATAAAGGGAGGGATAAACCTCCAAAAGGAAGATACAATCCTCCAATATCAAGAGAGGGTTGACCTGTCCATCCTTGCCCCTTCCTTCCACCCAAAAATATATGAGAGATAATAAACCTTTAAATTAAATTATCACCATCAACAAACCATTACATAAAACCTGATAATGCTTCCTGAGACTTCTTCAACTTCTGCAATTATTCACTTCTTAGAATACTCCGATCCTATAGATAATATTGCTCAATGTATTCTCTTAAACTCCTCCAAGTTTCACTCCTTGAATCCTCACAGAAAATGAGTTATAGAGAAAATGGTAGACCTTATTCAATCTTGGTTTATTTAGGAGAGAAAACTTGTACAACATGCCCCGTGCTCAATATTTAACATAAGATTCTGAAATTTGTACATAGGAAACCAAATCCTGTACTATTTCCAATGCAATTGGTCTCACTTCATTTTGATTATCTATGAAGACGTTATGATTTTTTTACCTGGAACACATGTTTATGACTAGCTTCAGGACTAGTCAAAAACCCTATATTCAACATAGTGTATCTGAAAAATTGTAGCGAATAAGAGATGAAATTTTTACCATGGGTAACTAGACATGTCTTCTCAATAGCATAAAAATTTCATCATCTGAATTGTTCTAGAAAAATATTTATAGTGAAAATGGTAAGATGACCTATAATTATCGTACCTTAGAACACATCACCAAAAGACTTCATCGTCCCTTGAAATTCGGCCTTCTTTACTTCATATTTCCTTTGAAATTTGACTTATATCTCATTGTTCATTAACAAACGTGTGTGTGTTGAAAAATGAATGTATAATGAGATGTATTTATACCCTTTATGTCACTTCCTTTTAACATTATGGCCGACATGTAGTTTCTTCTTCAATTCACATAGTCATCTTCAAAAATTAATTTCTCCTCAATTGTGAGGATACACATGACGTTCCACATACCACCAAAGGTGGCATGAATTATACTTCCATCCATGGGTGTTGTATTTTCATGTGAACTATCCTTCATGTCTAAATACCTTCATCAATCTTGGGCTCCAAAACCAATGACTAGGGTTGACATCAATGACAACAACCAATCTTCCAACAATCTCCCCCTTTGTCATTGATGACAACACTCATGTTCCCCCTGTCATCATGATCCTAATTTATCTTCCCCTTTGAAATCAATGGAAAAGGGTGGGGTTTTCCCCATGAGTTCAATGGCATAAGATGACCTTCTTTTTTGGGGCTTCTCCCCCTGAACATGTGGCACTCAATAATACTTCATCCTTATTTTTGGTATTTGGGACTTTTTCTTCCTTGGAATTCTTTTGTGTGATTTTTGTCTTCTCTCTCTTATTCATGTCTAGGATGTATATGTTGTTTTGTCTTCTTGTTGCAGTCGCAACAAATCTTCCTGAGTTCTTTTCTCTAATTTTACATTTTCTTGAGTCAAACATAAGAGTGTATACTTGATCACATATTTTGCTGACACCGAGGATATTATGCTTCAGATATTCAACCAATAGGACTTTTCCTGCTTTTATATTTTCGCTTCCAAGATTTACAGTTCCTTTTCCAAGTATTTTGGTAGATGAGTCATCTCCAAATTCAACATTTCCACCCTTTTTCTTCAAGATGATGAATTTTTCTTGATCCGCGGTCATGTGTGAAGAACATCAACTATCTATGTACCATTAATCTTCTTCTTTACATTTTTCAATGGTCAATGCTATTTTGAAATCTTCATTGTTTGGAATATATTTCCCTCTCCATACTATGGTTGGCATAGGGACATTTGGCATAAGAGCATCTTCATTCATATATCTACAATCTCATTCTTTGTGACGAAGATAATTACATTTGTAGCATACAATATTTTTGTTCGTCAATGGGGAAAATGAATTATAACTTCTGTTGACAAATCCACGATTGAATCCATATATTCTATTTACACCATTCATGTTTCTTGCATAGTTTCTCCTTTCATTGATTCTGTAATTAATTGCCTTATGTCCAAAATTTTTTGCAAGTATAACAATGACCAAGAAGCAAATTTTGATACCTAGGAGTAACTTCTTTGTGATGTAGTCCATTTGGGTTCATGATCTACTCTTATGTAGTTTCCTTCATACTGATTGAATCTTCTTTGATTCCTAAAGGTAGGAGGTTATCTTGGATATTCATCTCTTTTGTAATCATTCCTTCTTTCTAGTATCCTGGTCCACTTCTCATCAACTTTCTGTGTAGATATTTCTTCAACCCTTTTGTTGGTATTTGCATCTTCTTTGTATGAAGTTTCATGCATGCATCCAATATGTGTTAATTATTTTGGCCCCTGAGAGTTTCTTAAGTTCTTCCTCAATGAGACAACTTCTTGTTCAAGTTTCTTACAATCTTCTTCTTTCTTCATCATTTGGACATTCCTTACTTCTCCTATTCTTCTTGCTTCTTTGAGTAGAATTTTCAAGGAAATGGTTTCTTCTCTTAGTTTCTCAAAGTATTCTAATTGTTTCTTCAAGTCTTCAATTATCTTTTCACAACTGCCCAATTCACTTCTTAGTTTTCTATGTGTGTTTTTGAGCTTGCTATTTTCAATCTCAACATGCTTCAATTTTTTAAGATTCTCATATTCTTGTTGAATCATTTCCTCTTCATGAATTTCTTCTTCTTCATTGGAATTTTATTGTTTAGTATGATCTCTTTCAATCCTTGGATAAGGACATTCAAATTCAACATGACCTACTCCTTCACAATTAAAGAAAAATAACTCACCTCTATTTGCTTCTTTGAAATCTAGGATCTTGTAATTTGCTTCAACTTCTTATTCTTCTTTTTCTTATTCCCTTGCATAAATCTCTTGTATCTTGTACCAAATCTCTTTTTCTGATGAACATGACCCCACCTTCGATTTCACTGAATCTGTTAATCCATCCAGGATGGTATCTATTTCCAATTTGTTTTCCTTCTTTCTTCCTTTTGAGTTGTAGTCCTTGGTTTCTTCAAAGAATTGTATCCTGAATAAACTGAGAACCAAGCATATTCCCCAAGAGATTTCAAATAAGTTTCCATTCTATTATTCCAGTATTCAAAATTGCTTCCATCAAATGGTGGAATCCCATTTGGAATGTTTCCTTCCATTTTTGCTTAGGATCTTCCTTCCAGTGGTTAAACTGTACTGAAGGTAACTCACTCTGATACCAATTGTTGATACTCAGAGGGGGGTGAATCAATATCAAGTACAATTTAAAAAGAAAATCAACTTATACTTCAACTAGATTATATATTTAGTTATATCCAATGAGCAATGAAAAATGGTAGAAGAGTTATACCAATACACCAAAATACACCAACAATCTCCCCCTTTGTCATTGATGACAACACTCATGTTCCCCCTATCATCATAATACCAATTTCTCTCCCCTTTTGACATCAATAGCAAAGGGTGGGGTTTCTCCCCCCGAGTTCAATGGCATAAGGTGACCTTCTTCTTTGGGGTTTCTCCCCCTGAACATGTGGAACTCAATAATACTTCATCCTTATTTTTGGTCTTTAGGACTTTTTCTTCCTTGGTATCCTTTTGTGTGACTTTTTTCTTCTCTCTCTTTTTCATGTCTAGCATGTATATGTTTTTCGGTCTTCTTGTTGCAATTTCAACCAATCTTCATGAGATCCTTTCTCTAATTTTATTTTTAGAAGAAAAACGTAAGAGTGTACCCTTGATCACATATTTTGCTGACACTGAGGATATTGTTCTTCAGATCTTCAATCAATAGGACTTTTCCTTCTTTTACATTTTCACTTCCAATCTTTACAATTCCTTTTACAAGTATTTTGGTAGATGAGTCATCTCCAAACACAACATTTCCACCCTTTTTATTCAATCCGATGATTTTTTCTTGATCCCCAGTAATGTGTGAAGAACATCCACTATCTATGTACCATTCATCTTCTTCTTTACATTCTTCAATGACCAATGCGATTCGACAATATTCATTGTTTGGAATCTCTTTCCTTCTATATACTGTGGTTGACATATGGACATTTGGCATAGGAGCATCTTCATTCATATATCTTCAAACTCGTGCTTTGTGACCAAGATAATTACATTTTTAGCATACAATATTTTTGTCCATCAATGGGGAAAATGAATTATAACTTCTGTTGACAAATCCACAATTGTTTCCATATATTCTATTTACACCATTAATGTTTCTTTCATAGTTGTTCCTTTCATTGATTCTACAATTAATTCCCTTATGTCCTAATTTTTTGCAAGTATAAAAATGACCAAGAAATCAATTTTTATGCCTAGGAGTAAGTGACCTTCTTTGTGATGTAGTCCTTCTGGGTTCAAGATCTACTCTTCTATAGTTTCCTTCATATTGATTGAAGATTTTTTTATTCTTGAAGGTAGGAGGTCTTCTTGGATATTCATCTCTTTTGTAATCATTCCTTCTTTCTGGTATCCTAGTCCACTTCTCATCAACTGTCTGTGCAGAGATTTACTCAACCTTCTTGTTCGTATTTTCATCTTCTTTGTATGAAGTTTCACCCATGCATCCTGTTAATGCTGAGACTCACCCTCAGATTGTAGGAGCATAAGCCCAATACCCATCATATTGTTTTGTGGATGTTTGGTTTATATGAGTGGAGGTCAATGGAAAAAACTAAATATATGAATGATGTTCAACACATAACTAGATAAGAAATGTATAGGGAAGTGAGGGCTACAACTAAATTAAGTCATTTCATTGAGTTTAAGTGTGAGAAGAGGGAAGACTTAGTGAGAAAGGTGGACAAGACTGCTATGGGCATCCGGTCTTCAAGCAACTTGGAGAATAAAAATGCATACTCAAGATCACTGTTAAGCTCAAGTTTCAGACACTGAAATATGTCCAAACAACATAGTCACAACAACACAATGATCAAACCTACATCAACATGCAGCTACAACAACTCGAATGGATCCTCCATGCCTGAGCCATTCAGTGTAAGAGGTAAAAAGATCACAAGGAATCTGACTAAAAAGGGTCTTGATACCACTGCAATCAAACCTACATTACAACAAAATAACAACCCTCGACTGGATCCTCCATGCCCGAGTGTTTTAGCACAGTTTTTATAAAGAGATGAAAAGAGGTTGAATTCTATTAATCCGAATGTATCAAATCTTATACATAACCAGAGAACAACTCTGGCATCAAAACATTACAAAATAGGGAGCTCTCCTCAACTAGTTGACTCTTAAAAAAATATCAAAACCACCTATTTATACTCAAAAAAAATTCCCAACAGAGGCGTACTTGAGCTTCCATGGCGTGACATCTCCTTAGTTAGATTGTGCAGGTATTATCTGTAATACACAAGCTCAGAAAGTATGGGCTTTGCAGGAAAATCCGTTTGCAGGGGAACTATGGGTTTTCAGTCTGCCACCATGGACAGACCCTCTGTCTTTCCATTTATGGGTGAAACGAGGTCTCAACCATCGCCCCCACTTCCATTAAATTCTTCATCGAGATCAGGACGAGGCTAATTTGACCTGGCACCTGTAAAATGTGACGACGGTCTCATTCTACAACTACCACGACATTTTGACTCCTGGCGGATATCATGCGAACTATGCACCTTTTTCCACATGTGACCATGGGCCGTGACCCATCGCCTATCTCCACAGGATTTTTGGGACTTCTCAATTTGGGTGTCTTGATTCCAAGTATCAGGATGCGTGAACTTGTGAAATGACCCCTTCATATCGACGATCGGACTTGCATTCCATATGATGGCTGAGGCTCCTCACGATGGGTGATTTCCTCTTGGCACCTCCTTCCACCTGACCACAGGTTGTGACCCTGGGCTCAATCCCTGAGCACTTCATGATTTTGCGTTTCACGAACTTACACTGTGCTCCATGCCAAGACCTCCAATTCATGAAAATCTGACTTCTCAGATCTGGTGCCACACGTCCCTCTCGATTGGATGAACCATCTATTTTTCTCATTTTTCACTTTGTTGAATCTACACCCTACCCCTTATTCAATGTTATCTTTGGATGTGACCATGGGCCCACTCTCGAGCACTTCATGACTTCATGCTTTGTGTTGTTGGAAGCCTCCTTGTCTCCCTACTCCCGATTCCTGAACTTGTGAGTTCACCAGACTTATGGTCCACGACCTTCCTAGATCCAACGACTCAAATCAACTTGCGAGTTCACACTTGCGAGTCCTCGCGACTCTACCATTTGAATTTTCCTCTCTGCGAGTCAGCGAATCCATTGATTTGCCGCCATGTGCCCATCTAGATCGGACAATCTAGATTCAATCTGTTCTCTGACCTTTGATATCGGGCCTTCATTCATGCACTAAAATTAGAGAAACTTTATGATCTCGACCACCTGAGGGGTGTAAATCTGAACTTCGAAATGGATCTCTCCCATTGATTGATGATCTCACCATTTTTCTTTCATTTTGAGTTCAAAGTGGATTGCTCTGAATGTTGTGCTTTGATGTTTCTTATGCAGACCGCAAGCTTGGACAACCTGCTGCCCTTGAAAACTATATGTGATAACACATTCGATATGTGTTAAGCCTTTTGGCCCTTGATATTTTCTTAATCTCTTCCTCAATGAGACAACTTCTTGTTCAAGTTTCTCACAATATTCTTCTTTCTTCATCATTTGGACATTCCTTACTTCTCCTTTTCTTCTTGCTTCTTCGAGTAGAATTTTCAAGGAAATGGTTTCTTCTGTTAGTTTCTCAAAGTCTTCTAATTGTTTCTTAAAGATTTAAATTGTCTTTTCAGAACTACCCAGTTCACTTCTTAGTTTTCTATGCGTGTTTTTGAGCTTTCTATTTTCAATCTCAACATTCTTCATTTTTTTAAGATTCTCATCCTCTTGTTGAATCATTTCTGCTTCATGATTTTCTTCTTCTTCCTTGGAATTTTCTTCTTTAGTATCATCTCTTTCAATCTTTGGATAAGGAAATTCAAATTCAACATGTCCTATTCCTTCACAATTAAAGCAAAATAACTCACCTCTATTTGCTTATTTGAAATCTGAGATGTTGTAATTTGCTTCAACTTCTTCTTCTTCTTTTGCTTCTTCCCTTGGATAAAGGTCTTGTATCCTGTCCCAAATATATTTTGTTGATGCACATGATCCCACCTTGGATTTCAATGAATCTGTCAATCCATCTAGGATGGTATATATTGTCAATTTGTTGTTCCTTCTGAGATGCAGTCTTTGGTTTCTTCAAAGCATTGTATCCTGAAGCAACTGAGAACCAAACATCTACCCCAAGATATTTCAAGTAAGTTTCCATTCTATTACTCCATTATTCAAAAATTCTTCTATCAAATGGTGGAATCCGATTTGGAATGTTGTCTTCCATTTCTTCTTAGGATCTCCCTTCTAGTGGTTAAATTGTACTAAAGGTAAGTCGCTCTAAAATCAATTATTGATACTGAGAGGGTGGTGAATCAGTATCAAGTACAATTTAAAAAAAAATCAACTTATACTTCAACCAGATTATATATTCAATTATACCCAATGAGAAATGAACAATAGTAGAAGAGTTACACCTATACACCACAATACACCATGCACAATATACAAGAAATAATCAATAGTTATTGTTCAAGGGAAGTAATGAATTCCAAGGGAAGCTACAGCTTCCAAATATAAAGGGAGGGATAGACCTCCAAAAGGAAGATATAATCCTCCAATATCAAGAGAGAGTTGACCTCTCCATCCTTTCCCCTTCCTTCCACCCAAGAGTATATGAGAGATAATAAAACTTTACATTAAATTATAACCATCAACCAACCATCACATAGAACTTGATAATGCTTCCCGAGACTTCTTCAACTTCTGAAATTATTCACTTATTAGAATACTCTGATCCTATAGATAATATTACTCAATGTAATCTCTTAAACTCCTCCAAGTTTCACTCCTTGAATCCTCCCATAAAAGGAGTTATAGAAAAAATGGTAGACCTTATTCAATTCTGGTTTATTCAGGAGAGTGAATGTGTACAACAAGTCTTGCCCTCAATATTTAAAAAAATATTATGAAAGTTGTACACAGAAAACTAAATCCCGTACTCTTTTCAATGAAATTGGTCTCACTTCATTTGGATTCTCATTGAAGACGTTATCACTGTTTTACTAAGAACACCTGTTTATGACTAGCTTCAGGACTAGTCAAAAACCCTATCTTCCACAGAGTGTATCTCCAAATTATAGTGAATAAAGAGCTAAATTTTTTACCACAAGTACCTAGATATGTCTTCTCAATAGCATACAAATTTCACCATCTGAATCGTTCTAGAAAGAAAGTTATAGCGAAAATGGTAAGCTGACTTGTAATGAACATACCTTAGAACACATCACCATAAGACTTCATCCTCCTTTGAAATTCGACCTTCTTTACTTCATATTTCCTATGAAATTTGACTTATATCTCTTTTTTCGTTAACAAACTTGTGTGTGTTGAAAAATGAATGTATAATGAGATGTATTTATACCCTTTATGTCACTTCCTTTTAACATTAGGGCTGACATGTAGTTTCTTCTTCAATTCACATTGTCATCTTCAAAAATTTATTTCTCCTCAATTGTGAGGATCCACGTGATGTGCCACATACCACCGGAAGCAACATGACTTATACTATCCATCCATGGGTGTTTTATATGCATGTGTATTGTCCTTCATGTCCATATACCTTCACCAATATTGGGGTCCAAAACCAATGACTAGGGTTGATATCAATGAAAACAACCAATATTCCAACACTTGAGCAAGGAGTGGCTGCAGCCTATGACAAAATTCCAAAAAACTTGAAAATAGCAAAGCCGATGACAACTTAACAAAATGATCAGATTGTGAAAATAATTGATCAATACAGGCAAGAGAATGAGAAACTCTAGGAACAACTCATTCCTACCACTCCTCTAGAGGTGAAGGAACAAAGGAAGAAAGAAGCAACTAGACAGATGGATGAAATGGAACGATAAGTCAATGCATCTGTCGACATTTTTGATAGGGAAGCGAAACTATGGGAAAATATAGAAGAAGATCAATAGCTCCAACACTGGGACCAGGAAGAGGAAAAGATAAGTGAAACCATCCAAGTCATCAAGCAGAGGCAAAAAATGATGAATATCATTGAGCGCCTCAAAGGAATGGGAGACATGAAGAAGCTACAAGTAGAGCTAGAAGCTGTGAAAACGCAGAAGGACCGATAAGATCAAATGGAACCACTCCAAGATCTAGCAGTGGAGATCATTTCACAGGAAGAGGAGGTAATGAATAACATGGCGCAAACATAGGTAGAGTGCACAAAAATGATCAAGGAGGATATCACAATGCAAGTGTTAGATGTGCTCAAAGAAAAGACCGCACAACCTCAAACACAAGGAAGGGAACTCGTAGACAAGTTCCACACTCTAGCAGGAGTTGTTGAAGAAGCACACAAAGAATAGGTGGCTCGAGATGAGCCACATGTCAGTGTTGGGGGTCTATTGGATGTAGACCCATTCTGGGGAAAACGATACTTTTAAGGAGAGAATCACGAAGGGAAGAAATGATAACTGGAAGGAAAAGTAGCACGTGAGAGGAAAGCATGTGAGGCGTGCATGCAAGGGAGACCTAATTACGTTAGGGTTAGGTTTTTTGAGATATATTGTAATGGATGATGAGCCAAGAAGAGATATAAGTAGTACTTAGGAGGTCTAGGGGAGGAACCAAAGAGGACCTAAGGGGGTACCTACATTAGATAGATACATAAAAAGATCAATAGTACCTAGGAGGTAGAGAGAGTCCGAAAGTTGTAAGGTTAATAAGAACTACATAATTTTGTAAGCTGGTGAGCTAGAAAAGGATCGAGCAACTCGATCTAGAGGGTTAGATCATAGGCTGGGGAGCCTGATGTGATATAGTCAGCCTCACAGGGATCAAGAGGCCGGTTGATATTGTAAGATCCAAGATTGTAAACGCACACAGTGTGACATATTGCTGAGACATAATAAAGAGCTTGAGAGACAGCTCTTTGTGGATGTATCCTAGGAGAGGGTGAACCATAGTAAAGATTGTGTTATGTGATTAAATGTATGTGTTGGGGTCCTATAATCATAGGTAACTTGATTATTCAACTATTTATTTGGCATTTCTCCCATGACGAAGACATCTAGCTTGTTGGGCTTGGCTGATTCCATTTCCCCCTCCATCCATTTCACATAATCCTTCATCCACCTCTACGCCACTCACTCCCTTGTCCATTTTTCCCATTAGCTACATCTCCCTCGCCACTCATTCCTGCACAAACAAGCTTAGAATAAAAAACATTAGGTTAGTAATAAATGGTTAGTGACATTTTTTAATACTAATTAGCATAATAAAGTAAATTTAGTTATATTAGTGTAGTTAGATTAATAAAATTAGATTAGACTTGTTAATAATAAATTATTAATTAATTAATTAATTAATAATTAAGTTAGTTTGTTAATAATTAGGTTAGTTTATCAGAATTAACATTAATTAAAAAATAAAAACAATATAAAACATATAACAAATAATTTTAAAAACAAATATAACAAATAATTTAAAAAAAAATGTATAACTAATAATTTAAAAAACATAAAAACAAATAAAACAAAAAGTAAGTAATAAAAAACTAATAAACAAAATAAAACAAATATTAAAAAAAAACATAAAACAAATAAAAAAAAACAAATATTAAAACAAAACATAAGACAAATAATAAAAAAAACAAATGTTCAAACAAAACATAAAACAAATAATACAAAAACGAAACAAAATAAAAACCAAAATTAAAAAAACAAATTAATAAACACAAAATTAAACTATATCCTAAAGTTTAAACCCACTTACCTTTTCCCCATATAACTCAGACCCCCCTCACGTCACATCACCAAGGGGTCTGAGTAGGTGGTTTCACTAGGGATACTTATCACCACATGGTGAACTTAGACCCCCCTCCCAATACCGCATACCACCCAGGGATCCGAAAACCACCTTTCCCCTAAAAAACCGCCTTCCCCAATTTAAAACCATTTTTCGCCAGTTTTACCAGTTCGTCTTTCGAGAGTGTTTTTCGAGAAAACAGGAAGGAATTTCGAAAAACCAAGAGAGGTTTTTATCCATAACGGTATGAAGAAAAAAAATCTTTCTCAATGTTTTCACAGGTGTCTGCATTTGGGAGAATCTAAGCCATCTTTAAGCCCCATTGTTCAGGCTTCCATTTTTTTCTTGTTTTAGTCATGATTTTGCGGGATCTGTTTCGGCGAGCTAGAGATGAATTTAGAAAACCCGAAAGAGGTTTGTGTCTAGAACATGCTCATATACAATAAAATCTTTCAATTTATACAGATGTGTCACCCTTGAGGAGAAACAAATGCTTGAGTAAACCCCCTTTTTTTCAGTAGTTCGACCCATCTTTCATGATTGACAGTTCAAGATTTTCAGGGGTATGTTTCTATTTTTGGCCGAGGTGGTTGAATTAGACCTCTTGAGCCTGGGGAGAGTCTGTTCTATATATTGTAATAAGTCAAATGTACAATGGTTGATTATTTTGTTCCTGTTAGAATGATGCAACCAATTTGGTAAAGCATCTCACAGAGACACAGTCCATCAAATGCAGTAATACAACTATAATAGTTGCAAGATTATTGTGTCACTCATGTTGGTGAAGTGTTTCTCATTTTAATTGTGTTTTCTCTATCTTCAAATGTGTTTATTTTCTCTATTGTTTTAAAGAGAATCAAGTTAATGATTTGTTTTAAAATACCCTATTCCAGTTTAAAACAATATCAATGTTTTCCACTGAAGATTAAACTCAGAATTCTCAGTTGCTCTGTGTTTAATTGGATTTGTTAATATGTTTCATCTTTCCATGCATTAAATCTTGAGGATCAAACAAAGTGCCTACCTTTCCTTATAATTTTTCCTGTAGAACATGTTTTGATTGGACCATGCCTCTTTGACTCCATTTCCCAATGGCCTTCCCTTCCTTTTCCAACCAACGAAAAAAAAAAAAAAAACCTCTGTACTTTCTAACTAGCCTAAAATTCACAGCAAACAAATCTAGATCAGACATAGAGAGCCCTCTCCGAGTCTTGGAGGGCTAGATCCAAGACTCAAAGAGGTTTGATGTTACCTCAGTGATTTCCTCCATAGCCTTGGGAAAATTATAGAGTGCTAACAGTATGCATATCCATTGTTGTTAAGGATTAAATGCTAGATGAATGAATTAAGGAACTAGTTATATTTGATAAAACATATGCATGAATAAGAATGATTGTTTGAACCAAGAGGTTAGACTAAATAAATAAATATCACAAGGTACAACCAAAGATCTCCACTCATTCCCAGGATACAAATGCCTAAGTATTGTAGCTACCCATAGAGATATCTTGGGTGACACTGTGCAATACACCCTATGTGTTGCGTTGCCTTCTAGTTTACGAGGGGGGTCGATAGTTTTGGAGGGATTTTGTTGGGATCTTGTTACATATGAACCTAGGTTAACCTATAATAGTAAGGTAAGATCAGAGTAGACAACTGTTAAATTAGAATATAAACCAACAACTTTGTTCCAGATTAAGACCTGTTTTCCCTTCTAGAAATTCTTTACGATTGCATTCTGGTCAAATTATATTTTTGATACTCTGTTGTCTCTGAGAAKTTATTTTTAGGGATTTAATTTGTTCTTCCTCCAATCTCAATAATTTATTGACCCTCTGTTGGATAGGTTAAAAATATTCAACACCCTCTATATTGACCACAAAATTTAAGGCATTTAGCTCAAGGCTAATTGGAACTTTTTCTTMTTTCCCATAAACCAATGTATACAGATACATCTCAGTGTTGTCTTTTGGAGTCATTCTTATTTCCCACAATGCATCAGTCAATTTTAAATGCCAATTAMTTTGGTTCTTATCAATAGTTTTCTTCAATATCTTAATGTGCCTCTTATTGGTGGATTCTGCAACACCATTCCCTTGTGGATAATAGTTTGATGATTTTCCCATAACAATTCCATATTCTCCACAAAATTCTATAAATTTTAAACCAATGGAAATTGACCCATTATCAATGACTGTTTTTTCTAGGACACCGAATCTTGACAAAATATTATCTTTGAAAAACTAAATCAACTCTTCATAATCAACCTTTTTTAATGCCACTACTTTTTGCCACTTTGTAAAATAATCTATAGCAGTGAGAATATATATATATGTCCCTTTCTTGAATTTTTGTTTATTGGCCCAATGAGATCAACTCCCCATTGGGTAAATGGTTGTTCTACATATATAGGTTGTAATGGCATTGCAATTTTTTTCATTTTCCCTGAAAATTATTGACAAGATACACACTTCCTTATTATAGCATATGAGTCTTTAAACATTGATGGCCAATAAAATCCAACTCTTATTATCTTATGGGCAGTGGTGTTAGGTGAAAATGTCCACCACATATTCCTTCATGCAATTCTCTCATTAATTCTTGAGCTTTGTTTTCATCAACACATCTCAGTAATATACCATCATAGTTCCTTCTGAACAATATATCAACAATCAACACATATTGATTTGACTTCATATTCAATGTTCTTCTCTCTTTAGGGTTCATGGTGACTGGAAATTGTCTCGACCTTAGGTAGAATACAATATCTCTATACCATTTTGAATCTTCCAAGGGTTCTCCTACTAAAATTGAAATCATTCCATACAAAGAATCACTATTTGCAATGATATTATATAAACCTTGTCCTTTGACTTCCTTTAAAGGTTTAATTTCAATATCATATTCTTGAATCTTTGCTAGCTAGTTAGCCCATTTTCCTTCTCTAAATTGTTGATTCAAAAGCATCTTCACTGGCGAGGATGGAACATAAGCAAAGACATGATAATTCAATATGTAAGTCCAAAAGTGTTCCACCTCTTTCACAAGAGATAGGGATTGCTTTTCCAATTTTGAATACCTCAACTTATAATCATGAATGATTTTTCTCATGAAGCTAATTGGGACTTCTTCACCCTTAGTATTTCTATGAGTAAGAATAGATGCAACAACCATTTATGTAGCAAACAAATAGATGATGAATTCCCTTTGGAATTCTAGGATAATGAGGAATCGAGATGTAGTGATTTCTATTTTGATATTATTGAAATCTTGTTGTGTATCCATGGTCCATTCGAACGTTTGGTCCCTTTTTAACAATAAGTTGATCGGCTTGACAATTCTTGCATAATCAGGGACAAATCTTCGTACAAAGTTAATATTGCAAAAAAATGACTGAATTCCCTTCTTAGATGATGGGGGGTTGAGTTTGTTTATATCTTTAACTCTTTCTGGATCTATATAGTTCCCTTCCTTGCACACAATATGACCCAATAGTTTTCCTTGAGTTACAACAAATACAAATTTCTTTGTATTTAAGGAAACACCATATAATCTGCATCTGTCAAAAAATTTCCTCAAGTGATGAATGTGATCGGTGCTTTTTTTTGAGTGAACCGTCAGATAATCTTGATAATACACCAGGAATTTTCCTATCAACCCCTCAAAATAATGATCCATGGCCCTCTGAAATGCAACTCCTGCATTCCTTAAACCAAATGGCATCCTAGAATATGCATATGTCTCTGAAGGTGTTATGAAAGCTATATTTTCTTTGTCTTCTTCAACAACTAAGACTTGATTATACCCAGAAAAACGATCTAACATGGAAATCTAGGTTAATCCCGTGACTTGCTGGAGAAGAAACTCCATGTTAGGTAAATGATAATTATCCTTTATACTTGTTTTGCTAAGATCCCTGAAATCTACACACATCCGAATCTCCCCGGTCTTATTTCTTACTATCAAAGGGTTTGAAATCCAATAAAAATGTGTAGTGGGATACATTGTTCCATCCTTATTTAATTTCTCCAATTCAACCTTTACCAAAGGTTTTAATTTGGGGTTCATCATCCTTATTTTTTGCTTGACCATGTTTGTCCCTTCTCTCAAGGGAATAATATGTTGAAATATTGTTTTATCATAATCCTTCAAATCATAATAAGTTCATGTGAACACATCAAGATATTCTTTAAATAATGCAACATATTGATCAAATTCCTCAATGGTGTAATCAAATCCCAAGTTGACATATTTTGGGGAACTGTCAATTCCAATATTGATTTTTCTTGTTTCTTGGACATTTCAGAGTTAAATTTCTTCCAGGAGATTCTTATCGTGATCGTATTTTGTAAAAAGAGACTCAGATTGAATATAATCCTTCGGGAACAAATATATGTGATTCTATTCATCATCATCATGGTTTGACAATTTTTTTTCCAACTATTCATCATTCTCAAATACTTGTAAATATTCTTGGCTATCAAGTACAAAAGGTCGAAATACTCTTTATATTTGAAAATATGTTTTTATTTGAATATCATTGGGGTTTGATAATGAGGCCTCCAAAGATAATGAATCTGACTTCTAATTCTTGTCCCTTGGAATGAAAGAAATGTTGAAATATTTGAAAGAC
This sequence comes from Picea sitchensis, assembly GCA_010110895.2. Taxonomy (NCBI): domain Eukaryota; kingdom Viridiplantae; phylum Streptophyta; class Pinopsida; order Pinales; family Pinaceae; genus Picea; species Picea sitchensis. The sequence continues at coordinate 40,166 of SNQJ01S0052892.1, read as the reverse complement.
TCCATCAATTCGTTAACTCTTTTGAAATATAATTTGAGTCTTTCCTTTTTGATATTATACCTCTGATGACTTGATTTCTTACCAACTCAGAGTCGCCAGTCACAATTAGATGTTCTATCTTCAATTATTGTGCAAGAATCATTCCCTCAATCATAGATTTATATTATGCCTCATTATTGGTACATGAAAATTCAAGTCTGATACCATGTGGATTCACAATATTTCCTAGACTTACAAGGACAATTCCAACTCCACTCCCAGAACTCGAGCAAGATCCATCAAATGACATCCTAAAAAAACCTTCCAACGGATGCTCTGGATTCTCCATACCTTGAATTTTCTCCAGGATTTCAGTCTGCTCCATGTCTAGAATAGCATAGTTTTCGATCCTAGCATCGATATAATATTCCATTAATTCATTATACTTATTTTTGAAAGAGAAGGGTTTCTTGGGTTCATGAGGAACCTTAATCATTGTTTTTATTTTTTATGGAAGCATCATGTAGATTCCATCATTCATTATGTATCCCCTAACCATAGAAAACCAATCTCTTCCTAGAAGAACTCCACATGCAGGAGGGAGGTCTACCACAATAATATTGAAAACTGTAATAATATGGGGAGCAACCGTGATCCAAGAATAAAAGTCCTTATTTCACCAAAATTTGGCACTTGTCTAGAATCAATTGCATATATACTTTCACCAGTCTCATAATATTTGGTGCAGTTCATGCCTAATTTCTCCATGACCGCTAGTGGAATAATATTATTGGTTGCACCAGTATCGAATAAACAATTATGAAATGCAACATCATGATTTTCAATTGAAATATAGAAGAGGGGGATTTTACCTCTCAACTTGACAGTTGATTTGTTCTGGCTTTGTTTCGGACTTGTAAAAACAACTTCCATTTTTTCATATGGATCATCCAATAATATCAAAATGTTTTCCCTTTGTTGGAGAATATTCACCACTTCTGTAAAAGGAAGAGTTATCCTTATTTTACTTAAGTCCTCTAAAACATTGTATTTCATATGGGTGAAATTTGACATTAGGTCTTGCTTCTTACTTCCAACACTATCTATCATCTCATTTTCCTTTTTATCATTCATTTTTTCTTTATCTTTTTCATTTTATTTTTCAGAATCATTTTTATTCTTGGATTTATTTACAAATGCTCTTGTTTGGGAGACATTTTCTTGTGAGTCGAGGTCGTTGTCTCCTTCTTCAAATATATACATGCACATCTCGCATCCATCCATTTGTACAATTTTGTACCTTTCATCAGGTAAATACTAGTTCCCTTTCTCAACCATTTGTTCATCATATACATCATCCAGAACAACTCCATTCGGGATCGGTTTCCTGGGACCCCTTGGACTTTGCATATTATCAATGTTTTCAAACCTCACTCTATTTTCTTGGGCAGGGTTCCTTATTTTCTCTTGCACCAACATTCTCAGATTTTCTACATAATTGTCCCCCCTTCTTAATCTTGTTATATCATTCCGCATTTACCTAATGGTTCTATTCATTTGTGCAATTTAAATTCTTTGTTTGGTTTATTGTGCCGCAACAAGGTCTACCTTCACATCTGGTATGCCCCCATTGAAAAACCCTCCTCCACGTTTTTGGGTCATCCATGGATTCGGTTCCTCATTCTTTCTTGAGATAGAGGCTTCTTGATTATAAATACTTAATCCTCCCAACTGCCTTTATACGTTTTCCAGGATGATGTCGGGGTCGACACCCGTATCAATCATAATTTCTTCCATCTTAATGGATTTAGTCATTGCTTCCTCCAAGGTATCCATATGAGATGTTTCGATAGAATATTTCACATTTGGGGGCATCGCATTCTTATAAAAACCGAGTATGAATGGGGCATTAGGTATTTTATCTTGTTGAATCTTACTTAAAGTTTTATTGAACTTGAGATTAAAATATTGTATTCTCTCATTCTTCGTCAAACCAATCTGGGTGAAATCAGTGAGAAGGGTATGATATGCAACTAGAGGGGCGAACATATTCAAGAACATGGCTTCAAGGTCATTAAATGAGCCAATGGACCTACTAGGTAATTTCGTATACCATTCATAATCTCTTTCTGATAAGGTTTGAAGAAATAACCTTACCATCGCATCGTCATATTTAACACGATGAAATTCACAAACATCAAGAAGCAAGTTAAGGTGTATTTTTGTGTCAATTGTTCTGCCTCCAAAAAATTCCTTCAGGGTACCCTGAGGGAGAATAGGGAGGTCATGTTTCTCGCCTTGAACATTTAAAGGAGAATCTCTTACTCTTCTTCTATTTTCAAATCTTAGTTTTTATTGATTTCTTCCACCACTTGCTTGTCTCTCCTCATGAGGTTCTCTTCATGGTTCTTCTCAAGTTTGTTCATTTATTTCGGCCATGTTCGGAGATGTTTCATGAATATATTTTCCACTTATTAGGATACAAAGTTGTTTTATTTTACTTATGGTAATGGGTCCCTTGTATTCATCCAGCTTCAATCCCAACCTTGACTTTGTGCTACTTTAGCTGGCCTTTCATTCCTTCAGTCGTGTTGCTTGTCTCTCCCATGTCTTTTGCTTGGACCAATGTTTGCCAAGACCTTTCCAATTCTTCTCAGGTCTTGACTGTCGTTATTACCAGAATATATAGCTGATGTAAGATGCTTCGTTGATTATTCAATCCAATTTCCAAGTGGGGCTGATCAGCCTAGGGAAAAGTCATGTATTTTTCAAAAAATGTTAAACCAGATTTCAAATTTCAATTCATTCCCCAGTATGGTCCCCAAAAATGTTGACGCTTGAATTTGTGAGGACTGAAACAACAACCTCATGGGGATACAAATTCCCCTGCATTTTTATAGAGGTGGTACTCCTCTTTATTTTAAGATTTTCTTGGGACTCTATATTTTTAGAATATGGGACTTTATAGAAGTTTGTCGTAATAATCAAAGAAATATAAGGATTGCAAGAAAAAATAACAAGAAAGAAATGTTTTTATTTTTTATTTTTTATAGATTTCCGGAGAAATGACCAGGAACCACACAATTCATACATTTGAAAGAGATAGACAAAGTTTCCTCACATCCATTATAGTTAAACTAAAGATTTCTGATCACACAAAATAAAAGAAGATGTTCCACATGCATAAGAGAACTTGAATAGATTAAAACATGGGGATCTCAAATAAATATAATGATAGATCAATCTCAAATACTTTATACTCAAAACTCAAAGTTACAAAGTACAACCAAAACTGATCCTGAAATAGTTCTATTGGGATTTCTGAAAAAATATATACTCTGTTAAAAAGATTTGAAATTTAAATGCATTTGTTCTTAGGACTAGGATTGGGGTTCCCATGGAACATAAAGAAAATATGAAGAAGAAGTAAGTTGTAGAAGGAGAATGGTGGGTGATGAGGAGTAGTAATGCCTAGAAAGAAGAAAGGGAGAAGTTATCATATTTCAGTTAAACCTTTCTAGTCAAAGAAGCAGAGTAACAAGATGGAAAACTGATAAAGAAAGAAAAATATGATCAATGTGAAATTGCTATGATGGTCTCTCATGTATTCACTTGATTTCTACTGTCCTTTTATTGTCTTCATTGATGGTTACAAGAACTGTCTCAACTCTTTCTTTCCCTTCTTTGGTTAATTTGTCGATTTCCTTGTTGAACCAATCTTCAATATAACTTTTCATTGGTTCGACGTTTATTTCATGCCGGATTTTAATGTTGAATAACTCACCTTCCAAGTATATTAAGTCAAGAGAAATACCATGTACTACTTCCTCAATATCTTGTTTTTTCATGGAATAATCAACTAGCCAATTGTCTATTTCATCTTTATTATATTAGAGTATGCCATAAATGTTTTCAACTGATAACCCTTTAAATATCTAAACTTGTTCATCAAATTGTTGCTTTGTTAGAAACATTGAGTTGAGAATTAATTTAGGGTATTTTACTTAGTTAGTACCTCTTTCTAGGTCTACCTTTGTGAGTCTCTTGAACATTTCTTCTCTTTTCAGTATGGCTTCACTGCACACTTGAACAATGTTATTCAAATTTTTTATATTTTCCTTCCAACAAGCATTTAAATGTTTTATTCGACTTGGGTAAGGAAGATCCTCCTCTCTTATTCTCATTTCTGTCATGTTAGAGACTTTTATTCCAAATGGTAATACAAGATCAGTGTAGAAACCTTCTTCGTTGTTTAGATCATCTTGTAGATATGCATGGAAGGCATGTTCCCTTGAGCCAAAAGAAACAATATTGTTCGAAACCTCCCATGATTCTGTTATTAGTGAAAGACTCTTCTTAATAATTTTTTCTACATAACTCCTGATTGATGTGAGTAGGCTTGAATATCCTTTCAACTTAATAGTGGATGTGGTTGGTTTGACCATTGACAAAGGACTTTCCAAGATTGGAAAGGGAATTAAGGCATCCTCCAATTCTCTGATTCTTTGTTTTATCTTGGCATTTTCGACCTCCAACCCATCGCTGTAATCTTCAAGAGAATCACCAATTGCTTTTTGAATTTTAGATATTTGGGATGACCACATGTCTTTCAGGTTGACCTCTGAGCGAGTTTTTCCTTTTTTATTTTTTTGATCACCTCTTTTCACAATCAATTTTTTGGACTCCTTATCAAAAATACCACTTTGAAAAGTGAAGGATTCCTCTTCACTAAAAATCTCATTTGCAACAACTTCCAATAAACATTTTGTTGAGTTACAATTTATGGTTGTTTTATCGTGGGAAATATTTTCTCAATATCTGCCTCCAGCTCCATGTCATCCAGAGAGAAGCTTTGGATGTCATTTTCTATGAGGTTTTCCTCTTCTTCTTGTATCAATTTTTCTCTTTTATTTCTTACAGTAATATTATGCAAACTATCAATTTTCCTAGAGGGGGGATTCTTCTCTCCTCCACCGCTTGAACTATTGTTGGAAATATTTCTAATTGGGTGAGTCATTGGAGCATTGCTCCAGGATGTGGTAGTTTTGGGAGTAACCACTGGAGACTGGACACTCCTTTCACTGGGATCCTTTCCTTTTTTCTTATAAAAACGTTAGTACTGAGTACTATTCCTAAGTCACCAACATTGTGTACAAGAGTGCTTCGGGTGTTATTTTCTACTTCATTCAATATAGTTTGAATGAATGAATTGTTGAATCCTACTGAAAACATATGTTCCAAAAATATTTTGTTAGGATCAAATCCATTTATTTGTTCAACATACTTTAGATTTACATTGTTGAAGTGATTCATAAACTCACCGATTTTAATTATGTTTCTGAATATGAAATATCCAATCTTCCATGGCAAGGGGATGAATTGATTTTTCCTTTTTTTCATAGACAAAAAGTAGCCATAAATTGTATTTCCTTGCCACCTCTGTAATGAATAATTTATCAGATACATGATATGGGAGAAAAGAAGGATTTTATTTGGAACAAAATATCCTTATGACACTGTTATTCTCCATTTGTTCTATCATTCCTCTTTTCTCTAGAAATTTGTTATCCTGGTTAGATATCCTTGAATTATTCTCTCCCAATAACAACATCTTGAAGACTGAAACAAAATCATTATAGACTTCATAAAAATATAAAGGGGTCTCATGTATCCATAATTCTTGATACCAGAAGGTAACCAGATCTGTTTCACAATTCACCCTCTTACTTATGGTCAATTTTGGGAATTGACAACAATAAACAATAGAGAATATCAAATATGATTCCATAAATAATATTTTATCCTTTTTTTAGTGCGTTAACTGGGATGCAGGATTCTCCAAATATTCAAGCAAGAGGTCAAGGCCATTGTTATGTCTCTTCAAGAAATATCTGTAGTCTTCTCCTTTGAATGTAAGTATTGGATCTAGGAGCTTCAACATCCTGCGAAATACTTCTGGTGAAAGGGAAACTGAAGAATGAACTTGGAGTCATGGATGATTTTAGGGGATAAATTT